>JBBPCZ010067019.1:0-12163 GCA_037974445.1 Brycinus macrolepidotus | reverse complement strand
TAAATTACAGTAACTTTGGTTCTACGTGACACAGGAACACCAATCAAAGCTCAGCATGACGTCTGACACCTCGAGCATCAATACACACCGGGGGAACTTCCATATAAGGAGCTGTTTTGCTGTATGATGACAATTTACCATTTGTTGTGCTGCCGGGATGGATGTATTGCTCACATTCTAAGGGTTAAACAAAATCTGTCTCCTGCATTCTGTTAATTTATTATTTGAAGCTCAGTGACATTGTGTGTCAACCTGGTTACTCCATTTTTAAGTTAAACACCACATTCTAGTCCAAAGGAGGTGGAGAAGAGAAGATGCTGAGATGATTTTAGTCTGGCTGAAATGGCCATGTTTATTTATCTTGCTGTTGGTTTTGCAAGTTTTTGCAAGGTGCTTTCTTCATAGACAGTACATGAACTGCAACATCTCTTGTACATCAATGGTCAAATTAATCTGTCCTCAGGTGGTTCGGATGCATTAGCAGGGCCAGTTGCTTCCTCTGTTAAGTGGCTTTCTCAGCTAAGTGGTACATGTTCTGAGATGTTGTCAGAAATGTTGGGTTTGGGGATTATCCTCAGCAGCAGGGGTCAGCGTGAGTGCCCTGTTACATATGCATCAGTTAAAGATGTGTCATAAATGCATCGGCGGGGCTCTCTTAGGTATGATTAACGAAATCAAACCAGAGGCAGCTGATGGCATTTTAACACCATTTGACCTCAAGAGTGTCACTCAAGCAGAGCAGTTATAGGCTCATTTTCTCTGGATCTATGCCATAGATGTTCAAAAGAAAAGAAAGCAAGCAAATGAAGTGGTACAGGAGAACATTATCATGTGCTTGTAATGGTCTTATCAAGCCAGTAGCCCCTAATTACTTGTCTGCTCTTTTCTAATCTAAGCAGTAACTAGAGTTAATTAAGCTCTTGTTTCTTTTTGGTTTTAATACACCATAATTGTTTGCATATCATTTATTTTTATGATGCCATCCAACAAGTGCAGGTTAGGCAAAGTCTAGAAGCTCTGTTAATAAGCACAGCTCATGCAGACCCATGTTTAGATGAGGTCTAAACACCAGATTTCACTTTTGCTTAGTGTTCTCCTCCAAGTGTGTTGAGCTGTCCTAAACATTAGTGGCAGTTTGAAAAGATGTGAAGGGACTTAATAGGACTAGCAAGTGGGTGGGTATTGGCCACAATTCAATTAGGGGAAAACATTCTTTTTCACAAAAGAAAAACGCAATAGAGGTTCAATTTTTGTCTTTATTTGAAGCTAATATCTTTTTTCTCTCCACCTCAGTTTTGGTTATGGGCAACTCTACCCACAAGCTAAGTCTCCAGCTATCCCACCAATCCTGAGAAGGTGAAGGATAGCACATACCCACTTGAAGTCATGTGAAGCTCCACTGTATCTTCTCAAACCTCCTGTTAATGCAGCAACATTGGACACTTCTTTTAGTGATCGGGGGAGAGGGAGGATCGCCCTATCCACCCCAGAAAGAACGAGGACATGTACATCTTGTACTCTTGGCCATTGATGGCTGTCATTGGGGATCGAACTCACAATTTGAGGTGAACCCTTTCGCACCATTTGGTAGCCTGAAGATAAGTTCTGATTCATAACTGTAGTATTTTTTAATGAAAACAAAATATAAATGCAGACAATACTTAGGTAAATGTTGTGCAAACAACTGATGTACAAAACACAAATAAAAGTGCTCTGGAAAATGCTTAATTCACCTTCGTTAGTAGAGCAGACAGCTAATTAGCAACTACTGGTTTGATAAGGTCCCTCTTTGCTGAAGTGTTACTTCTGTTTTTGCTGTATTTCTGTTATTTTGGACATTTGTAGAATAGATCAAGAAAAATTAGGCCTACAGACATGACCAAAATGGCCAGAGAAACACACAACACACACACACACACACACACACACACACACACACACACACACACACACACACATTTAATTACCGAATTGTGATAACTCTTGGCCATTGATGACTGTATCACTGGGGATCAAATTCAAAATTTGATGACAATGCTTTTGTACCACTTCTTTCTGATTTCTGATTCATATCTGTGGTATTTTTAGGAATGAACAACAAAATAGAATTGTAGAGGATACAATAAATGTTGTACAATTATTTGTTGCACAAAACACAAATAAAAGTGCTTAATTCACCCTCGTTATTACTTAAGTGCATAGAGCAGACAGCTAATCAGCAGCTGCTACATAAGGTTTATTAAGAGTCCCTCTTTACTGAAGTGTTACTACTGTTTTGCTGTATTTCTGTTATTTTGGAAATCTGTGGAATACATCAAGAAAAATTAGGCCTACAGTTAGACGTTACCAAAATGGCCAGTCAAACATACAACGCACACACACACAAACACAAACACACAATTAGGGATGTGTCTATGTGTGTGTGTGTGTGTGTGTGTGAGAACTTAATACCATTTTTGTATTTATGTCCACTTGAGGATTTTATCACCCTTTTTGTTGGCCTATGCCTTGATTTGTCACTATGTTGTGCCTAAGCAAAGCAAAGAGAAATGTTTTTTTGTGCTCAGGACGACTGTGGTCATGCCTTTTTAATATAAACGTTACAGTTTTGTGACTTTGCAAAACAGACCGTCTCTGAAAGAAAAAACTCAGCCAAGTCCTTTGCCAACACAACTTCATGCTGCCGCGACTCCGCTCTAATAGAATCTTGCACCCGATGTGTTTAGTTTCCCCAGTAATGCACAGTGTAATGGATCTAAGGGATTATTGATCAACACTATTCGACTTCTGATTCAGTCATGCTCTTACTGCCTCTGCCTAAAACTCCACTCAGCCCCCACTCCACTCTCCATCAGACCAGATAAGCTGAGACACCTTTCCAGAGCGCCGGCGCATCAGCGCTTCCACGTTGGCATTACTTTACTTTCAGTATTCAGCATCAATCCAGTCACAAAAATGGTGTAAAACCTCGTTTCTTGAGTCAAAGGACAAAAGACATGTTTTATTCCTTTCTTTTAACATCTGTTCAGTTCTCTGGAGCTCCACACCTTCAAAAAATATCTTAATTACATTTTTAAAGCATTTATTTGTGCCTGATCTTCATTTTACAGCGACCACCACTGGCTGTTTGCCTGTGAATCACTAAAAAAAAACCAAGTGAGAACTTTAGACGCTTATTCTTCTTTCAAAAGGGCAATACTGGGGGAAATCAAACATGTAAATATAAATATGGAAATATTGCTCAAGTTTCAAAACATAGTACCTATTAATTGTTATGAAAACCAGCATATGTATACATATTTACAATGTTTCTACATTAGAACCAGGGCATCCAATCAGAACAGAACTAATTTACCTACATCAGTAAGAGCAACAAAGCAGCATGTTTGATTTAAGGGGTAAAGAGAGATTGGACAATGGTTATGTAAAAATAACTGTTTTTGATATATTAATCCACACTGATGTAACAGACTCAAACTAAACAAACAAACAAACAAACAAACCAAACATTCATTTTCTGTAACTGCTTAATCCTTACTAGGGTCTAGAGCCTGTCCCGGGGTCTACAGGCGTGAGGCACCAGCCCACCGCAGGGCACACACACACACACACACACTCACCATTCAGTCACAAACACCATTCACTCACACACTCACACCTACGGTCAATTTAGAATAAGCAATTCACTTGACGTTGCATACTGCATACTGTATATATACTGTAGACTACACTAGCATATACCGTATAAAAAAAACAAACAAAATAAAACAAAAAAACCCCATTTCTTTCATTTAATCTATTAAATATTTAATAGATGTTTGACAGGCATAAAAAATATTTTTGCACCAACAAGGTGATTCAAAACAAAATATAAGGAAAAGAGGTGTGGCTATAGACTTTTGCACAGTACTGTACGATATACTGAATCATCAAGTGTAACTAGAAATGACTCGTTTGTCATCCAGTTCCTGGTAAAAACTATGAGACCAGCTATGACGAAACTGACCCAGAGCCTGCTGTGTGTGGTCCATTGAAGAACAAGTCTATTTTTCTTTTAAAGATAAGGCTCAGTGTGCTCAGCAGAGCCAGCAAACGCAATTAAAAATAGCACTGACATTTACCATCATAGCTGTCTTATAAGGGAAACGCAAAAAAGCAAGACTCTGATAGTCTGACCTTCGCTTAACCCCCAAACTGGCACGAGCTTAGAAAGTCAGATTGCCCCAGTACTGACCGAGGCCTTGTGCTGACCCTTTGCCCTCATAAAACCTGATCTTTTATAAATGCTAGAGTCTTCTATTTTGGTCCAGCTCTGGAAATTGTAATTAAAAAATGATTTATAAAATGACTTCTAAAACCCAGTGGCTGGAATGACTTTCATGAGACTAAAAAGCTTTAAACAGAAGTCAGACTTGGAACTTCTCGAATAAAAAATGTCTTTGTAAATGTCTATGATATCTTTGCCAGTGCACACATGTAAAATAACCTCACACTTTATTGGAACCTTCTACCTTCACACCACGCTGTTCCGCAAATTCCTTCAAATTACAGTTGATTCAGTTGAAGAGGCTCTTTGGGCTTCGCTTGGTTTCAGATTAAGTAGAATCTACAGCTCTAAGATAAATGCAAAATAGCTGAGAGCTCCTCTGCACATCTTCAGCACGTCTTTTCAGTGGAGCACCAGGCCCTTATGTGCCTTTATGGGGTTTTCCTAAATGACTGAAACATCCCTCTGTTGCAATTTGTGGACACTTAGATGTCCAACCTCTCTTTTACTCAACCACAATATGATTGCACCTAAAAAAGTAATCTTTTAAGACTCCTGAGTGGAAAAACCATGTAAACACAGGCCTAATTGCAAGTTCGATCACTGGTGATGCCACAACTATCCCTGGCTATTAGTGCAAGAGAGAATAATTAGTGTGATTGTGGAAGCAATTACACTTTTGTTCTTCTTAGGTTTTCTAATAATTATTATTGTTCTTATTATAGGTGAATTTTGAGGACGTTTCTCCTCCAAGGCCGTCTGAAAAATTGGCATGGTCTTAACTGCACTTGTATACAGCTTATCGATTGGATGATCAGGGGCCGAGTATTGATCGTGTAAAGATTTGATTTTTGTGGTCGAGTTGCCTTATCAGTTTACAGGGAAGAGAGAGTTTCTGAGCAAACAGGTACAAAGACACAAATGCGGAGCAAAAAATCATTCTGGCGTTAGCTAAAGAGACAGCAGGCTCTTAAACAGCTTTAGTGTCTCAACAGCTTTTGAGACACTAAAGCTCAGGTCAGTTATGAAAAGAAAGACATGTGTCACTGTTTGTTGTAGTTTTAAAAAATTAATCAGCCTGTGAACGCTTGTTTCAGATTAGCTAGTAAGCTGTTAGCCAGATCAGTTAGCCGATCTGAGGTTGTATCTTTACTGTCCTTTAGACACATTTTTTACCCAGAAAAGTTAAGTGTTTTAGTGTGACAGGTTAAGTTGGCCAAGTTTTGTGCTGAACGGAGATCCTTCCTCTGATTCCACGTGATTCCCCTGCTTTAATCCATGCATGTCAAAAATAAGCTTCTGTAAGTGCTGGAGTACAATCACTCTTTTCTCAAGGAAATAAAGTCTAGTTGGCCTGGCTCTCTCTGGGTAGGATGGCCCTAATTGACATAATTGGGGCTTAGTGTTCTCCTCCAAGCATATTGGGCTGTCCAAAAGTGATGTTTTGTTAGTGACGGTTCAAAAGACTGTCTTGGAAGCATTGTATGATGGGGGACACCTGGCTAGACAAAATAGAAAACAATTTTTTATCTGGGACCCTAAAATATTTTTTCACGGCAGGTGGATAGATCACAATTGATGTTGGTTAGAAGCTGTTGAATATTTGTTAAACAAACAAACAAACAAATAAATAAATAAATGAAAACCTCAACCTTGTGTTTCCTTTCCACTTTCTCAGAAGTACCTACCTTATCTGTTCACTCGCTGTAGTCCTCTGCATGACTCTATAGAAAAAAAGTGACAGGATAGTGTATGCATAGTTTAGAGAATAATAGAGGAATTATTATAATAGAGGAACTTTTATGTAGGCGGGTGGCCTATACAGTCGTACAGAAAAGTCAAATTAAACCCAGACGACATGCTTTGCTGATTTTCTGTGATAAAATATTTATATATTTTCTACAGGAAACACACTGAAATATGGAATATTTTCTGGAAACTAAAGAAACTTTCTATTTGTTTTTTTGTTTTTGTTTTTTGCAGAGGCTACATTTTGATTTTTGTTTGTTTTCAAATAAGCAGTGTTAAATGTTGTTGAAGTGTGTTCTCTGAAGAAGATGTGTCCATGTTTTCTTTCTTTTGTGCACGACTAAACAAAAACGACTGATGAGAAAATTTCTCACAACAACAACAAAAAAAGAGTTTTAAAAGCAGTCTAAGATCAATTACTTTAACTTTCTATACTTAGTCTTATGGGCTTGTCAGACAAATTCACTGCAGGTGACCAGGTGACAGAGACAAAGCGTTAATAACCTCTAGTCGAGGCAGCAGAGCCGGTTTGTAGCTAATGATGCATATCTATTTATGAATTGTACAAATGGTGCCCTTAGCCCTTTTCCTTTTTTTCGCCTGGTTTTCTGCTCCTGTCTCCTTCCTGCCTGTGACGGGTTGAGGAGAGATGTTGCTAATGAGACAGAGAGCTGGCCGATTCGTTTTCCCTCAGAGCGAGGCGAGGCCTGACCAGCTGGCCTGACCGCACAGTCCGGCAATGATTGGAAAAGCTCCTGAGATGCTACCGCACACTGGGATAAAATAAACTCTTTAACGAGGAGGCAGAAGAGAAGAGGAGGAATGGATGAAAAGGAGGAGATGAGGCTTTGTGCACTTGTCCAAGAGAGACTTTCAGCTCTGGCCCATGGTCAGACTTCTCCTGCTGAGGAGGCCTGTGGTGGCCTGCTGGGTTTTGCCGTCAAAAAAAAAAAAAAAAAAAAAAAATATATATATATATATATGAAAAATAAAAAAGGGCCCTAATGGTGGGAGCTGTCATCTCTTCATTCGAGTCCAGCAATCCTGATTCATAACCCAGTCAACTGTGCCAAAAAACATTCATTTCCATTAAAAAATAGTCATGTATCTCTTCTCCAGATTGAAAAGTCAGAAGGTGGAGGGGGAGCTGAGGAAAAAGAAAACTTTAATCAGTTTTTCGGGACTTCAACTCCAAATCTTTGACTCTTACGGACTTGAAATGACTACTGGGACCCCGGATCCATCACAGGAGCGGCATGTCGGCCTAAAATATTAAACACACCCCAGTTGCTACACATGTCTACAGGCCTCTCGTATTGGAAATTTGAAGAAATAGTTAAAGGGCTACCTGACAAACAGTACTGCATTAGAATTAATACAAACAAACAAGAAAGCAGTACAACTTATCAAGATTTGTTCTGCTTGTAAAAGTACTTGATGTTGTGTGAGCTGATGAGGAGAACACAGGTTCAGTTCCAGATTCCTCCTCGGTTCCTCCAGCCGTTGTTTGGATTTGTGAAACTCCATCAGCAGTTCCTGATTTAATTTAATGAAGGACTGACTGAGTCAAACCAGGTTTCTGATGAAACTACAGTAATACTGGACTTCCACAAAAACTCACTGATATACTGAACAGAACATCACTATTTACTGTAGAATGGTATTTGTATTTATTCATTTTAGTTTTATTTAGTATATTTAGTAATATTAATGTAAAAAAGTTAACACTCAGTGCTTTTCAAACATTTTTAAATGTTATCTTCGCATGTGCCTGACTTTTGCACGTCTCAGACAATGGGAGGAAACCAGAGCTCCAGAAACCAGTGTAGGGAGAACATACACACTCCACACACAAAGGACCCTCGTTTTTCCCATTCAGGAGTCGAGCCTACGACCTTCTCAAAGTAAAGCAGCATTGCTAGCTGCTACCCACCGTACCACTCTGCACTCACAAATCAGAAAATGAAAATAAAAAATGGACCACAGTGAACCCGGAGACATAAATCCATCCCACAAATGGAGAAGGAACATAAAAGCATTAGTGTTCTCCCTGCAATCTTAGTGAGCATGGCCACATTAGTGCAGGAGGTTGTACCTGCCATTAACAGAGCCTGAACAGTCAGAAGTGGCCGAACCTCTACCCTCTCGCCTGTCAGAGCGATGTAAAGCCGCTCTATATGATGGCCTAACAGTCATTAGCACGGGCTCTCTGACAGAAGACCCACAGAGAAGGGGCTAAAAGCCTCCGTCGCTGAGTGACAGTGAAAGACTGAAGGAGAACAGGCTTCACCCACTCAGTCATTTATTAATCTCTCTGAAACTTTTCTCTCTCTCCCTCTCCGGCTGTCATCTGTGCACGAGTTGTCAAAGGACTCTCCACTTTCAAGCAGGCACAGCTCAGGCCACTCATAGCTGAGATATGAGTCTGGATTTGTTTACAGGGAGGGAAAACAAGCATCCAGGCACTTTTTGTTATTTGAAACACGTCCACTTCTTGTATAGACACCCAGTGTCTTTTGAATTTGCACCTAAAAATGAACAAAAATAGGAACACTCATGAGCATAAACAAAGAGAGAAAAACACAGTTGTGCTTTGTTGCAAAGCCATTGCTAACAATTGCAGATTCAAGGCATCTTTGGTAAGAAATAATAAGCTTTTTGTTGTGCTGTGGTTTAGTTTTGGCTTATTCTTCTTGGCAAACCATCTTCAATGCCCCAAGGTTACCAGTGTCCCTCAGCTGGACTTGCAATTTCAAAATCTTTCATGAATTTTCAATGAGGTTGAAGTCAGGAAATTGGGTAGGCCTTGAAAGCACCTTCACTTTCTTTAGAACCCAGTCTTGAGTTAGTTTGGCTGTTTTATTTTTCACATATTCTCCCCAGATTCAGTTTTTGGCTGCTTAGATTATATCCTCCTCTAATATCTTCTGATATGTCTCCTTCAATGGTCTGTGATGCCCCTGTTCCAGCAGCTCCATATTGTAATGCTCCCACCTTCATACTTCACTGTGGGCATGGTGTTCTTGGGATCATACAAGCAACCTTTCTTTCTTCAAACCTGATGATCTGGATTTTTCTGTTTTTTGCTTTGTCTGATCAGAAAACATTGTTTCAAAACAATTCTGATTAGTCTAAATACTCGTGTGCAAATTGTAGATGCAGTGCTTCTGTTTAGAACAAGGTGTTTCATGGGAGATGATTACCTGAGCTGTGTACCTTCGGTTCCTGCAGCTTCCAGGTGGTCCTGCAGCTCTTTTCCATGGACTGCTGGCTTCTCTCTTACCTTCCTTATCACTGGTCTGAGAGAAATCTTGCAAGGTGCACCTGTCTGAGATTTATTTTTCTTTAATGTTTGCATATTATTTTGAAATATTGTTTCTGAATATTATTGTTCCTGTAGTTTTTAACATTTCTTTTGAAAGTATGAAGATGTATTTTTCAATTACATACATGTATATTTAGAAGCACAATGTCAAAAGACACTAAGTGTAAATCTGAAGTGGACATAGACCAATCAGGCACAGCATTGGTCTATATCCACGGTTGGAGGGGGTATATTAGGAAGCGAATGAACAGTCTGTTCTTGAAATTGATGTGTTGAAAGCTGGAAAAATATGTTCTCTTTCAACAGGATGATGAGTCCCGCCACACTGCAAACACTGTTCAGGAATGTTTTGAGGATTGTTATAAAGATTTCAGTATATTGACGGTGTGTGACCTCCAAGATATTAATATGACTGAGCATCTGTGGGATGTACTGGACAATCTGCTAATTGTCTTGATGCAGATATCACTGTGCACCTTCAGAGGTCTTGCGGAGTCCATGCCACGATGGGTCAGAAGTGTTTTGGTGGCATGAGGAGGACCTGCACAATATTAGGCAGGTGGTTTTAATGTTTTGGCTGATGGGTGATTGGTTGAAGAACAAAAATGAATTGTTGTTTCTCTTCACAGTGTGTCAGTTTAATCTCTGTGTACTACTCAAGTACACCAACTCAGGGCAAAAGTGCGTAAGAAACGGTGGTAATGTTTACATAGAAGAAACACTATTAGGCTCAAGTAATCTCTTTAGCACTGGGCTAGGTTGCACCATGTACTGCATTATTGAAGAGTCCATTTACTGTACATGTACACCTCTGCAAGATCCATCAAAATGTCAGTGGATTCAAAGGAACATGTGAAACATCCATAATTCCAGAGTCTTCCAGGGTGAAATATGACATTGTGTACGCACTTTCAAGGATTCTCAGTGACTTCAGCAAATGTACACTTACAAGATTTATATCATTTTCCCTTGATGAGTACTGTAAATATTTAACCGAGTCTTTCAGCATTTCAATCAGAGATTATTTGTCGAGGCCAGCTGAAGAGGCTTAGTGTACAACCATCATGAGGATCGAAGCATTTCTTCAGCACTGTTGTTTTTGGGCTTGTTGTAATGCTTTTGTTTGTTGTAATGATTGTAATGCGTTCAGATAAACATAGGAAGAGCATGTTTATGAGCTGCACTGACCAAATACAGCCACGGAAAAAAATAAGAGACCACTTTTCCCTTTTTTTCTGTTCACTGTTTGTACAATTTGCGGCAATGTGTGTGTGTGTAAAATGCACAGGTTGCTATTCTTTTATGAACTATTACAGTATGAGCTGTGTATAAAATAAGAAATGCCTCCATATGTGCTGTAAGTGCAGTAGTGTTTGTATAGCAGCTGTTCTATGTGTTGTATTCCAGCAGCTTCACTCCTGATTCAGTTTCTGATGGGATGAAACAGAGTCACACATGCACATACTCTGCTCTTAACATTACTATTTTAAATGTTGCATTTGTAAAATAATGTAAGAGTGTTGTGTAGTTTAACATTTCCAAGGTATAATAAATTATTTATATGTATTATTTTAAAATTTTCTCCAAACATTTTTTTGTTCGGAATCGGAAGTGTGGTCAGTAGTGTATAAAACAATAGTGACATGCGCATTTTACACAGACACACTCCCACAAATCACAAAAGCAATAACCAGAAAAAAAAAAAAGATGCGGTCTCTTATTTTTTTCCATGGCTGTGTATAACACTATGTACAACGTCTCCCAACAGCTTTGCAGTTTGATACGGAGAAATCCCTCCCTTGGAGCTCCACCTTGCTGCTGGCCTGGTGTGAAGGTGTTTTTGAAAATGAAAATGAAACCTTACAGGTCAGGAATGCCGTCCTGACTCTTAAATGCAGTTTTCTGTACAATTATAAATGCAGGCAAGACTGAAAGCTGCAAATGAGGGAGGTGGGGGGGATTCACAACTAAATCTTTTGAAGCCTGCTGGTTGTACTTTCTCTTTTTCAGAGCAGCAAAAGTCTACTGCAGTTTTTAGCATCCTAAATGTTAGTCAGTGTTGCCTGGCATGACTAACTATCCCACCATTTGGGTACGTTGTGATAATTTGGATCTGTGCAATCCAAGAGTTTAGCCTGCACTGCAGCTGTAGTCAGTCTCTGTGTTTATACAGGCCAACTTATTTATTCACAACTCAGAGAATGTTGTGCCACTTTGATAAGCTTCCCTGTAACATACCAAAGAGTTGTGTCACACTGTTCTAGCCACTCTTCATATCATTTTCAAGCCATCCATCCACTTTCTGAGCTGCTTATTCTTAACCAGGGTCACGAGGTGCTGGAGCTACGCTAACATATTTTAGTCACTGTTTACAGATAACAGTGTGACATGCAGTGTCAGAAACCACATAAGCAAGTCTGCTGAGTGTGTGATGATTTAGCATGATGCTAATTGGTAGGGTATAGGTTTCCCTTACTTGTTATCCTCATAGCTCTCACTGCTAAAACCAAACATGTTTTGCATGTCTTCGGCTTTCTTTGGAGTAAAGGGGAAAACTGCATGCTTCTTTTTGCCAGTCTGTCACTTTAAGACCTGCAGTTGTGCCTGCCATCAGTGAGGACCCTGTATCTTTTGATAAATCAGTGAGGACCCATGCGCATGTCTTTGGACTGTGGGAGGAAAACATGGAGAGAACATGCAAACTGTAGTGGTTAAGAGCGCTGGTTGGTTAGTGTAGTGGTTAAGAGCGCTGGTTGATTAGTGTAGTGGATAACAGGGCTGGTTGGTTAGTGTAGTGGATAACAGGGCTGGCTGGTTAGTGT
>JBBPCZ010067008.1:1347-12164 GCA_037974445.1 Brycinus macrolepidotus | reverse complement strand
GTTCTCCTCACCAGCTCACACAATATCAACTACTTTTTACAAACAAAACAAATCTTGATACTTTTTACTGCTTTCTTATTTGTTTGCATTTATTCTAATGTTAGCTTTCCTGGAAGAAAGACTTTATCACACCCTGAGAAAAAAGGCTTTAAACAATTTGTATAGGTGCCTAAAACTTTTGCACAGTCCTCTCCCTCTCTCAGTCTCTCCCTAATACAAAACCTTGACCAGCCCCGCTTCTGGAGGCCTTCAGCCCTGAAGAGTTCACACAGAGAAGCACCTGGATATCAGGTGTGCTGGAACTAAACTCTTTATGAGGGTTTCCAGAACCCGTGCTAACATGAGACGATTTCAGAGCTGCACAAACATCCAAATAGCATGTCTATGCTTTTCTGGGTAGACACAACCTGTATGTATGCTTGTAGGGAAATCAACCGAATTTGATTGTTAATTTTTGTTTTCCATACAGACTGCTGGGATTGATGGTCAGTTGAACCCATACTGTTTCTTCAACCATAATCTGGTAAATTACATCGGGAATAATAAAAAAAACCTACCAAATATTATTTACAAAAAATTTTATAAAAAGAGGTATATCTATACATCATCTATATCTTCTAGAAAACTTTAACCCATTGACTCATAACTACAGAACGTACATTAATAAATGGTATCTACTGAAAAATAAATTGTAGTATCTGTAATATCTGAATAAGGGGTCTCTGTTTGATCTCTGTTTTTTTGTTTTGCACCTAATAACAAGCACCTTACATGACAGAGGACATGTCCATTCTTTGGATGATCCATGTATTTTTATAAATTAAATACAACAATAAGAAGCTTCTGAATGTAGAATACCCTGTAATATCACCATATGTGAGAGATATTATCAGTCTAATATAAATCTATAATTGATTATCATTAACGGCTTTGGTCTTCATTGATGGCATTTAGGAAATGAAAAATTATTGACAAAGGATTGCTTCACTTCCATAGTGCATTATGTACATTGTACAAGCACAGTAGTGTGTTTATTGCTGATAATCTGTAACACTCATTTATGATATACATATTTTCCAAAATACAAACAGTATTGATTTATAAGCTTTAAATCAGGCAATTATGCATATGTATTAAAATCAAATAAGAAATATGATTTCTCAAGACTCCACATCTGTCCTGGCAAAATGATACATGATGAAAAACTGAATATGGCCTCAGTTCAGTTAAAGCATAAAAGGAATTTGGGGGAAAACTGGAACACATTATTTTATAGAGGGGCTACCACACTTCATCCCTGGGGGGTGGGCGAAAGCCAGTGGTTGAAATCCTTGGCACCTTTCCGGGTGTGGGACTTGGTTCTACCAAAAAGACACAGTTGTTAAATACCAAGATGAGCTCTTTTATTTCTTGTTTTGTTTGAATGGGAAGATAAGTCTAAAATCTTACTTCTGAATTCCATTCAAAGCAGATTCACCATTCAAGTAATAACTAGTACAAAAGTGGAATTTCACAGATTTTTTTAAATTCCGGCATTGTTAAGTGGTTAAAATGTAAAATGGATCATTCAGAGTGGCTTTGGTATGAAAAGTTTCCAAAGAAAACTGATTTAGTTCAAATTTGCCACTATTTTACCATCATCATCATCCATTTAAACACTCAAAGACAAGTGGAGCTTCACTGGTGGATTAAGAGATAAATGAGATGTCTATATTAACACCATTGCAAACACATATGAATATATTAAGACTCTCTATAATCTAAATGTTATGTAAATTTGATAAAAGTGATAAATGATGCCACAGATGCCATCTTATACACTTACATGCATTTCTGGTGCTAAACACACCCGAGTTCATCTTACAGGAGTTCGACCTTGAGATCCAATGGCTTACTAAACCTCTCCAACTTCAGAGATCTTACACGAACTCTGCAGGTGTAGACCCCCTCGTCGTCTTCCCCCATGCTTTGGATGGAGTATGTATTGTGGGATGAGGCAGGTCCCAGCCTAGCACCATCTTTCAGGAAGAAGTACTCTATACTCAGGCCTCCTTCTCTGGCATTCAGCTGGGTTGTGCACCTTAGCTCCGCCTTTTGCCCTTCTGGCAAGGAGGGCAGATCTGGGACAACACTGAGCAAAGGGGTTTCCAGCTTATCTGCAATCAAACAGGAGAAGATGAGTGTTGATATGCTAGAAGGTTGCTTCACCAAAAGTGAACCACGTCTGTAAACATTAGCACAACGCAAATGAAATCACGCTTCTGGTCCCTGCTAGGGTTGTCATGACACAACCTACAAAAACTGCCCATCCCATCAAACCAACATCTTTGATTCGCCAATAAGGCAGAAGTTCCGCTAAATTAATAAAGAACTCAAAGAACTGACTATGTGTAGCTGAGATGGTCACAGGTCAATGCCAAGTCGAGTATCGGGTCTCTGAGGAGTGAGTCTGGGCTGAGTCTCAAGTCTCTGAGGTGTGAGTCTGGGTTGAGTCTCGAGTCTCTGGGATGTGAGTATCGAGTCTTTGGGGTGTGAGTCTTGGTCGAGTCTCGTGTCTCTGGGGTGTGAGTCTCGGTCAAGTCTCGAGTCTCTGAGGTGTGAGCCTGGGTTGAGTCTCGAGTCTCTGGGGTGTGAGTATCGAGTCTTTTGAGTGTGAGTCTGGGTCGGGTCTCGAATGTCTAGGTTGTGATTCGTGGTTGAGTCTCAAGTCTCTGCGCTGTGTCTGGGTCAAGTCTCAAGTCTCTGGGGTGTGAGTCTGGTTCGAGTCTTGAGTGTCTGGACCATGGGGGTGAGTTGAGTCTCTGGGGTGTGTATCTGGGTCAAATCTGGAATGTCTGCGTTGTGATTCCTGATCGAGTCTCGAGTCACTGGAGTCACTGGAGTATAAATCTGGGTTGAGTTTCAAGTCTTTAGCAGAGAATTTCAGTTGTACAAAAGGAACCCTGTCAGGATCAGCATGGCTTCACAAGCTGAGCCTTTCATTAGTATTTTTCATTAGAAAAATGGACCAAACTGAAGTGCTACAGGCAATAAATGGGGTGTTTCAAAGAATCAGCTGGTTGTGTGTTTGCATAGCACAGAGGTCACAATTCTTATGGCAAAGTTCTGGTGTAGCTGCAGGTTTTCACTGAAATCAAGCAAATCTAAATCCATCAGTTGGTCTCTAACAACTAATTTGTCAGAGGAGCTGCGCTCCTGCTTGGTTAGAATAAAATCCTGCAGCCCTTTGTGGAGCCCCAGGCATAGCGGGTATGCTAGCTAGCTGGGTTAACAGCTAATTCAGCTGAAGTTTTTGTAGAAATAAGTCACTTTCTGATTTTAGGCTGACTCTATCTGTGAAGTATCCTGAGGATTTCTTTAAGTAGGTGTGCTTGAATCTATGATTCTATGAAGACCAGTTTCTTCATTATTTTAAATTCTAGCAATCTGCACCGAACACGTTCACATCACTATCTCTCCCTCGGATTTCTCAGTGAAAATGTCTCACCTAACACAGTTACGAAAGCAGGCAGAGACTGGGCAGACTGATATTCATAGCGATTCTGAATCCATAAGGCCCTGCACCAGTAGCTTCCCTGGTCCTTCAGCGTGAGACTGGGAAACACCAGGTCTTTGTCCTTCTGTTTCTGGATCTCAACCCCATCCTTGTAGAAGATCACCTCCACCAGTATGGGGTCGTCGCGAATTCGGCAGGTCAGAGTCATTGTTTCTTCGATAAGTAGAGGCTCCGCAGGGACCCGCAGAAGGGCCCAACCACCTATAGGTGAAAATGTACAGAAACAATAAATTCTCATTATTACAAATCATACATTAACAATGGATGATATTGTAAGTAGGATGCAGTGGTGGATGAAGTACACATATCTTGTACTGAGTGAAGAAAGACATCCATGGCACTGATCCAGTAAAGCAAAAGTCCTAAGTTAACTTCAGTGTAGGCTTGCTTTTAGATGTATATAAGCATGAAAAGTAAAAGTACTCTGTTTTGTTATGGTATAACATTCATTTGCCGTTATATCATAATAAATCAGATTATAGCATCAAATATTTCAGCACTGCTGTGATGTTTTAAAAATCTTGTCAGTTCCAGTTCCAGGACTTTCTAACAGTGACTTCTATTTATTCATGACAGCAGCAAGCACAGAACTCAGCGGCCAGAATGTCAACCAATCAGCACTCAGCAGCCAGAATGCCAACCAATCAGAACTCAGCAGCCAGAATACCAACCAATCAACACTCAGTAGCCAGAATGCCAACAAATCAGCACTCTGAGGCCAGAATGCCAACCAATGACTACTCAGTAGCCGGAATGCTAACCAATCAGCACTCAGTAGCTAGAATACCAACCAATCAGAACTCAGTAGCCAGAATGCAAGCCCTATAGCCCCCCAAAAAACAGAAACATACTGTTTTGATTTTTTTTCAGGTATTACTTTCTTTTACTTTCCAAAAAAAGATAAAAAATCTGACATGAAATACCAGAAAATATGTTATCATCATTTTAGCCCTTTAGCTCCATTTATCCCCATTTAATTAGCCCTCACTCACTAGTGTTTTTTCAGTCATTTTTTCAAACTTTGGGAAGAATAGGAAGTGGCCAGGCTCCTCATAAAGTTCTCTGGTCCAAGTTCAAGTAGGTGTAAATCAAGTCACCCAATTAAAACGGGTGCTGCGCCCTGATTGGTTGATTTTAAATTGAAAGCCTGTATTTTATTCTATTGGATAGTTAGATTGACCACTTTGAGGTGAACTTTAAACATCTGTAAACAAAATATCCTAATAAATTAGGCTATCATTTATGAGGATGACACGCCTACTAACTAGCCGTAACTCCTGAATCTTGGATCTTCTCAGTGTTCCTTCCTAAAGTTCTTAGGGAGTTGTTCCTCAGCTGGCTTGTTTGGGCTCTGGACCTGAATTCTATACACATTATTCTGAAATGAGCCAATCAGAAAGACTCACCGTCCACATGTACGCTGAATGGCTCACTTAGAAGTGTGAACAGCGAATAGGGCCAGGTGTCGATTTCTTTCTCTCCCTGACAGGTGTAGTTCCCTCTGTTCAGAACGACGGTCTTTTTCAGCTGGAGGACCTCCGCGACTGTCAAACGCGCACCATCCTGGAACCAGTGGAAGGTCCATCTTGGTGCAGGGAGATCAGGAACACTGCAGGTGAGATCGATTCCTTCCCCTGCGAAGAGACGAGCCTCCCCCATGCTCACATGAACCTTGGCCTTCACTGGAATCGGTGTAGTCTCTGGATCTGCATTCGCGAGGAGAGTCAAGTCAAGTTAAGTCAAGTTTATTTAGGTCCATTGTCAGAAAACTTTTTTGATCCTGGAGGAAATTGCTTATGCTACAACTGCACAGACACACAGAGACGTGAACAATATAAAATATAAAGTGTAAAATAAACGTCGAATAAACCTCCTTACAAAACACAATATGCTATATACACAAAATGCTGGAGAATAAATATTCTCGATAAATAACATACTGTTAAGTAACGTACTAGGAACATATAGCATACACTATGTGGACGAAAGTATTAGGACGCACCTCTTAATTATTATCTTAATGCTTCAAATGACCAAGACATTTTGGACAACGCCATACTTCCAACTTTGTGGACCCAGTTTGGGGAAGAACCTTTTCTATTCCAGCATGACTGTTCCCCAGTGCACAAAGCAAGCTCCATAAAGACAGGGTTGGGTGAGTTTGGTGTGGAAGAACTTGAGTGGTCCACACAGAGCCCTGACCTCAACCCCATCCAACACTTTTGGGATGAACTGGAATGGAGATCGCGAGCCAGGCCTTTTCGTCCAGCATCAGTGCCTGACCTCATAAATGCTCTACAGAATGAATGGACACGAATTCCCCACAGAAACTCCAAAATCTTGTGGAAAGCCTTCGAAGAAGAGTGGAAGCTGTTATAGCTGTATAGGAGTGGGACCAACTCCGTATTAAAGTTTATGGATTTGAATGCAACGTCATTAAATTCCCTGTTGGTGTGATGGTTAGGTGTCCCAATACTTTTGTCCATATAGTGTATCATACAGAAAGGTCATTCAATGTGCTTCACAGAAATAGGATAAAATATTAATCAATCAAATGGAGGTGCAAATATATATAAAAAACAAAAACAAATCAGAGATGCTATAGGCAGGGTATGCAAATGAGCTCACTGGCAAATGGTTTTTATTGTTTGATGGGGATGTTCTGACCAACCCAGATGTTCCAAATGATTTTTAATTTTTTTTTTTTTGTGGGATGAATTAAGACATTAAACATATATGAATCATTTGCTCAGAATAACGTAAGCCAATCAGAAGTGCACTGAGTAAATGCTAATTTTTTGCATGGCATAAGTTCAGTCTGGTTAATGTGATATTGCAGTGATGACAAAAATATCAGTTTTAAATCAATTTAATTCAGCTGTAGTAACAACGGGCTGCAATTAAAGTGGAATGTGACCATTTGTCACACATGAACACACCACAGCACAGCACACAGTGTGAAATTCTTCCTCTGCGTTTAACCCATTCAGAAAGTGAAGCAGCGGGCAGCCAGGAACACAGCGCCTTGCTCAAAGGTACCTCAGTGGTGCCACTAGCCGTCCTGGGATTCAAACCCACGGCCTTCTGATCGCAGGGGCAACTCCCTAACCACTAGGCCACCAACTGCCCCACTAAAAGCACTGAGACTTACAATTTCAGGCACTCACATTAGGCATGTCATTAAGAATCATTTCAACAGTCATTACCAAATCAAAGGGGAATTCCACCAGTTTTTCAACATTTCTACATAATTAAATCACTAAGACATGCAGATGATGTTTTTTGATGTGAAATTCCCCTATCTAGAACTCAAGCTCTAGAGTCAGAATTGTTCACAGTGGTGGTGAATGGAACCAGACGTCTGGCTTTGAAAGATCCCTCACAGAAAGTTATTCCATGAAATGCTTATGAATGGGAGACATTGTTTTATGATTGATTGCAGGGCCTACAATAAAAAAATACCTTCACTGAAGAGGGATCCATGTGGTATGTTCTAAGACAATCTAGCCTCTTCTTTTCTCAGATTTGCCACTATTTTACCATCATCAACATTCATATAAACACTCAGAGACATGTGGAGCTTCACCACCACCACTTGGGGTTGATAGTGAATAATAAGGCTGTACTTGTGTTGGAGACGTCTGGTTCCATTCACCATCACAGTAAAGAAATCAGAGTCTCCACAAAGAACGGTTTCACACCAAACCCACCCTACTCTAAAGCACTTTATTCGACTGAATTATGCAGGAAACTGTAATTTTTTCTTTTATATATTCTGTTGTTTTATGCGACAATAACTTTAACAGCAGAAGCAATTTTAAGAAATTATTCAATAATATTACAGTGTGTTTTTGGACAGTGATGAGGAATTAAATGATAAATTACAGAAATGCACTTAAGTTATCTTTCTCAAGATTTCAGGACCAACTTCCCAAAAACGAATGTTCATGTTTTAAATTAGAACTTCATTCTCATTGGTTAACAGCTTTGGCCAGTGGTTAGGGAAGTTGCCCCTGCGATCAGAAGGTTGTGGGCTCAAATCCCAGGACTGCTAGTGGCACCACTGAGGTACTCTTGAGCAGGGTACCGTCCCCACACTCTGCTCCCCGGGCGCTGTGTTCTTGGCTGCCCGCTGCTTCACTTGGTGAATGGGTTAAATGTAGAGAAAGAATTTCACACTGTGTTCTGTGTTCATGTGTGACAAATGGACTCTTTACACTTCTTAGTCCATCACAAATCATCTACTTTTGTTCATAATTCTGGACACTTTTTTATTTCTTTTTTTACAGCTTCTACAAATGGGTTATCATCAACAAATTAGTTTTATGCTTTGAAAAATTTGAACAGTGCATTTTTCATAAACAACTCTTCGATTCCTATCTAGGCATTAAAATATTATGTTCTATGAGGGCTCCCGTGTTTAAACCTGAAGAGTAACACAAGAAAATCCACATAAACAGCCAAAGTGCAAACAATTATATATAAAAAACTTTGGGAAAGAGTGTTTCTTATAATTTAATCCACCCAGCCATGCTACATAATAATAATAATAATAATAATACATACCTTGAGACTTGGCATTAGCAAACAGGGTTAAAAGGGCTACAAAAAGAGAATAAAGATGTATTATCTTTCTGAAAGCACAGCTAGCTGGATCTGTAGCTTCATGTTTGCAGGCACTCACCCACGGAGCCCAGGAGAAAGTTGTTCATGCTGCTGTCGTCGGTTTCGCTCTGTGGTCTGCTTTAAACACACTAACCCTTTATGTTGCAAAAGGGAACCAGAACATTTCCGCTTTTTTGTGCTTCGAATGCATAAAAACAGGAAAAGAGCACTTACGCACTTTCCTTTCTGGTGAAAGTGGTGGGCCGTGCTGGTCCACCACAAAGCAAGGCAAGAAAATAATACCCCAATAATAAAAGTAATGAACTGCAATAACCAGACCACAACACAGAATCTACTCCTTCATTCGTCCTTGGACTTTAATTCTCAGTAGAATAACTGGAGAAAGCCGTTACAAAGTGAGCAGTCCTTGGGCACAGTCCATTAATGTTGCAATATTATAATGCAGGGGCTGCAATTTGCATGCAGTAGCAATATTCTCAATGTTTTTTAACATACATACATACGTTTGGGTCACATAACAACTATCATTCATGCCCTGCCCATGCCTTTTAAGCCCAAGGTGTCATCAAGATGTTCAGATTTGAGGTAAACCATCTCTAATAAATGCATAAGGAGGAAGTCAGGTCATGCGAAAATAAAATAAATAAAATAAAATAACGGCAGAATGGATACTAGAGGTGGTACTAAGGACCGAATAGCACTATGCTGGTATTCTGGTAGGCGTGGAGGACATAAGCATCAGGTTCTTATAGGAAGGTATTTCTTCCCAAATCATAAGCTGTTGTAGAAAAACGCCAGGTTTTGGTACTTAAACAGCACTGAAGTCAATGTATGTTGATTATTCTGTTTATTACATTAAACTCAAAGCACTAACGCTGCTGCTGGGAACCTCTGGCTAGGACTTTACTGAGATCTGGTTATTTGACAAGAAATTCATTTTAAAAAACACAAAAACCTTTGTTTAATGTCCCGATGTTGAAATGTATAAAGCTGCCATTTATGCTTAAAAATTTCTCAAAAAAGGTTTCAAAATTCGTTCAGAGTGGGTTTGGTGTGAAACTCATCGAACCAGAATTGTTCACAGTGGTGGTGAATGGAACCAGACGTCTGCCTCTAAAAGCTCCCTCACAGAAAGTTATTCCATGAAATGGTTATGGTTGCGCCGCCTGATGCCTCAAACGTTGTTTTAGTTTTGAGATTTTGCTTCTAAAACTAAACCCATTTACGGTAGAGATACATGCAGGGTGTCGTTCAGATTCACTATTTCACCATCATCAACATTCAGTATAAATACTCATAGTCATGTGGAGCTTCACTGGGGGTCGATAGTGAATGAAACGGCTGTATTTGTGCTGGAGACGTCTGGTTCCATTCACCTCCACTGTAAAGAAATCTACAATGAACCGTTTCACACCAAACCCACTCTGAGTGAGTGTCTTTACTTTTAAACCACTGAATTATGCAGAAATATTTCTAAAATGTTCCCCTTTAACATGTATTGCCTAAAGTTTGATATCCCACACAAGGCAATGAAACTGTACTGTCCATTAAAATCTCAGATACATATTTTTTTGAATTAAAAAAAATTGGGCAGCTGGTGTCCACTGAATTAAACTTCTTCACAGTGTACAACACACACAATTAAACTGCACCACACAGTAACCACACAGGCTAAAAATTCATTTATAGGTTTGCTGTTTTGATTGACCAAATAAATATTAAAACTATAAGGAGCTATTCAGATACTTGGTTTCAGAGGAGTGTTATTTTATGACCACAAAATGAATTAAATACTCTAATAAATAATATAAAATGCATATAAGACTAAATCTCAAGTGAATTGCCAGTACAGAATAGCAAGGAACATCCCTGATTAACACCCAAATCCTTGCAAACTGTTCCTCATGAATGAGAATTAAGGAAAGAAGTATGTTTTGACCTAGGCTGACACCACATGAGCTGAAGATCAGACTTTTCCCCACAGATGATCCTGGAGACATATAAGTTAAAAGTGCATAAGAATGGCTACTTCACAATAAACAGAGTGAAAGCTGCCAAGAACAGAGGATGATTGAGAGAGAATTGGCCAACACTCATTCATTACAGAACACAATGGTGCTGTTATTGGTTCCACATTAAAGGGGCCTTCCATCAATTCTTCAAGATTTCTGCATATTCAGTCACTGAGATGTAAACAAAGTATTTACAATCCACCTATATGTATTTTTATATGTAATGTTGACGAGGTTAAAATAGTGGTGAATCTAAAAATACTATTATTTTGCCTAAAAATCCCTGCACGTACTTGAATAGGTTTAAAAATAAGTTTAGGCCAAAACTACTATCTCAAAACTACCATAAAACAATGCCTCAATGTCTCATCCCCTCTATAATCTACCAAAAATGCCTGATGCCCAAGACATTTAAGACTTTGCCCTGAAACTGAATCAATTCCATGGTGGAGAGGTACATGAAGGGCATTGTAAGGAAAAGTAACATGCAAAGTATGTTTCTTTCAGATTTGCCACTATTTTTCCATCATCAACATTCAACATAAACACTCAAGAGGTCATGTGTAGGTTCACTGGGGGGGGGGGGGGGGCAACTTTCCACAAAATGTCTCTATTTTTTTCGA
>JBBPCZ010066997.1:0-12165 GCA_037974445.1 Brycinus macrolepidotus | reverse complement strand
GGGACGGTCTTACAGTCATTAGTCACAGGGACGGTCTTACAGTCATTAGTTACAGGGACGGTCTTACAGTCATTAGTTACAGGGACGGTCCCCCTGGAGACACTGAGGGTTAAATGTCTTGCTGAAGGACACAGTGGTAGAAAGTGTGGGGGGGTGGGGGGGGACTTTGTGGTCACTGGGTTCTCAGGCGAGTGTTTTAGCCGCTAGGCTGCTGCCCCATAACAGAACTATTTGAGTTTTAGCTGTTAAAGTGTGACTTTTGAGAACTGACAGTCTAAAGCTATTGGAGTATAAAATCCAAATCTCGAACATAAAAAAAAAAATTAATAGTAGACATTTTTTTTTTCTTCTTATCCCATTTAAATCCGAAATTGCTGTAACTATGTGTGGTTTTCTGCTGACCTCAGGTGAGGTCACTCAGCCAAAGCATATTTGGGGCTCAAGTTTTGCTTCTCATAGAGGGGGACCTGAAGGGGGTTTTTTTTTTCTTCTTCTTTTTTTTTTTTTTTTTTTTTGTCCAACCATTCCTTTAACAGAATGTCCGTTCTCCACGATGCACTTCATCGTGTTTTTGCGATTTCACCGTTTCAGAATGCTGAAACCAGTGATCAGTGCTGGAACAACTGAATGTCAGCACCGTTAAACAATTATTAATCATTACTTCAGTCCAGCACTTACTGCAGATTATTTGTATGCTTATGGTTTGTTATGTGTATAATCATGGAGTTAATGTGGTGGCCACGAATTTCTGTTTTTCTGGGAGCAGTTTCACCAGAAAGTTATTTTTGTCAAAGAAGTTTAACTTTATTGGCAGCTACAGGCCTCAGTCTGAGTTTGGCAGAGAGTCTAATTTCAGACGGCATGCTACCAATAAGTGTAATTTTAAGAATATTAATCTTTTTGTCCCTTTTTTAAAAATTTAATTAAAGGCTTAAAGGATTTATACTTAAGTGAAAACTCCCCTAATTGATGCTACAATGGAGAGATGGTGGGTGGGCTGGGGGTTAGGAGGGGAATGGGGAGAAGAGGTCGAGAGAGAGATGGTGAAAAGGTGAAGGAATAAATGAGAGAGGGAGTGGGCAGGCGGAGGTGCAGAGGGAGGAGAGGTGAGAGAAAGAGGAAGCAGTTTGGAAGGATAGACAGATGGTGTGGGGGAGAGAGGGTGTGGGAGGAATCTGAGTTTTGTTTTTAATGAGTGTTTCTGTTTCAGGATGTGGATGCGTCTGATATAAAGGTGCAGGTGTGCGTTTATGCCTTCGACCTCCTGTACCTGAACGGAGAGGTAAGAGCATGGTGGCGGTGGAAGATGATCATGTGTTACTTCAGTATTTTTAGTCTTTTCTTTGTATTCACACGGTTCACTCAATTCATCAGGTGAACTCACATCTTTAACACAGACTGAGTTCATGAAAACCTTGCGTGAGTTCGTAAACAGCTGTTGAAATACAGGAGCCGAAACATAAATACCGCCGTGTTGGAGCCGGCTGCGACTGGAATAGTGGTCCAGCACATCCCACCTCTGGGGAATTTGGGGGCCAAGTCAACACCTTAAACTCTTCATGTTCCTCAAACCATTCCTGAGCAGTGTTTGCAGTGTGGCGGGACGCATTACCCTGCTGTCAGGAAATACTGTCGCAATAAAGGAGTGAACTCCTATTCTCCTGTTTCCTGCTTCCAACACGTCAACGTCAAGAACTGACTGTTTACTTGCTGTCGTATACTGTCCTTTAAACGGTGTCCTTTAAACAAGATGGTTCCCTTCACCTGTCAGTGGTTTATGTTGCGTCTGATTGGTGTCTGATTGGTGTTCACTTGGCAGGTTTTGCTTTTTATTGCTTCTTCTTATTAAAAGTGTTCTAAATTTCTAGGACTGAATGGGAAAACAAGCATGTCTTGTATATTAAGTGCATGCATGTAATTGGATGAAAATAGATCCGGTTATGGTAGATAAATTGCTTGTGTATTCATCTGTCTCTGTCCCGTTTTCAAAGCTGGCCGCACATTTTTTTGCTCAAGTTTAGGATTTTTTTTTTTTTTTTTTTTTTTAATCAACCTGATATAGACAGAATCTTACAGTAGATCTTGACATAATGAGCACTTCTGACCAATTATACAGAAAGTCAGCTGTGGAGAATTCTCTGGAGAATGAATCTTTACAGACAGAAAAACGTGCAGATTCATGTACAAATGGAAGTATGGACACATTTTTGGTAAAAACTGCTTTTGTTCTGCTGTGTATGTTGTGATGTTAATGGTTTAAACACAGCTGGTCTCTCGCCCCTCTGTCTCTCTGATCTTTCTTTTTCTTTCTCTCTGTCTCTCTCTGTGTCTCTGTGTCTGTAGTCTCTGGTGCGGGAGCCGCTGAGTAAGCGCCGCGCTCTGTTGCGGGATAGTTTTGTGGAGAAGGAGGGAGAGTTCGTCTTTGCTTGTTTTCTTGACTCTGACAACACGGAGACCATCGCCGAGTTCCTGGAACAGTCTGTCCGAGGTGTGTTTGGGTGTGAATGATGCACGGAAGAGGGTTATGGGAAATGAAATTAAAAGCCCTTCTTAACACTCTCAGCAGTTTCATTCTTCTGATGCTGATGAGACATTACAGTAAAATTCAGTGTTAAAACTGGCACAGAAATTAACTGGATCATTAATGGACTTAAAATTGTGCAACAGTGAGGATAACATTTTCCAAAACGTGTCTGCCTCAGAGGAACAGTACTGAGTGTTACAGGCCGGAGGGTGTGTGTTGTGAAATGCTGTGTTGTCTCCTGAACACTTATTTCTGTGGCCCTTAACTCTGGAGTCCACACACATTCTAAACTGTCGCTTGCTTTTGTACTGGTGTGCTCCTAAAGCTCAGGTTCGTTTTATGTAAATAACTAAATAAATAAATAAAAAAGTCTAACACATTCATTAAATGCATTTGCTCAATCAACTGATTCAGTGAATTGTTTGTGAATTGTTTATGAATTGTAAATATGATTTCTCTCTCCTGTAGACTCTTGTGAAGGTTTGATGGTGAAGACTTTGGAGAAAGACGCCACGTATGAAATTGCCAAACGCTCTCACAACTGGCTTAAGGTGACAAACACACTCTCACTCATTCGCTAAACATTTTCGTCATTTTCTAAGACATGAACAAAACAAAACTGATGGTGGCTGCTATCCCCCCCCCCCTTTGGTTTACTCTCCCTTTTTTCTTGTTTTTTTCCTCTCTGGTGTTTTCTCCGTCTGTAGCTGAAGAAAGATTATCTGGAGGGCGTGGGTGACACCATGGATCTGTGTGTGATTGGTGCCTACCTGGGGAAGGGCAAGCGCGCGGGCAGCTATGGGGGATTCCTGCTCGCCTGCTATGACGAGGAGAACGAGGAGTTTCAGTCTGTTTGTAAGGTAAGAGGAATCTGTTGGGTGTCAAATAACTGCATGTAGAATATTGAACAAAACAAAGCAAACAGAAAATCTGAGCAGTGTTTTGGGTTTTGGTTCTGTAGATAGGAACCGGCTTCAAGGATGAAGATCTGGAGAAACATTACAGTTTCCTTAAGGTACAACTCTGTTCATTTGTTGGTGTTCAGTTTAAGTTAAGAATTGATATAAATTTATAACTTAATATGGTTGATATAAAATTAAAAATATATACTTTATAAAATATATATATATATGTATATAGTAGTTAAAAAGGTTATGTCACATTTCATTTCTAATTATCTTCAACATCCTTTAATTGTTTACTGTGTCTCTTAGGAGCATATCCTCCCTAAGCCCCGGCCGTATTACCGAGTGGATCAGTCCGCGGAGCCGGATGTGTGGCTGGACGCTGTGCAAGTGTGGGAAGTGAAATGTGCTGATTTGTCACTGTCTCCGGTCTACAAGGCAGCGATGGGATTGGTCAGTATTGCTGCCAGCACAGCTGAATTGACTGTTCTTTTATTTTTGTTGATCAGTGACAGTTACTGTGTTTCAAAAATGTCTTGAAATCATATTCTGAGTCTCTAATAATGATCCTGTAGAGGAGATTGGGGTTTGCAGCTGGAGTTTTGGTTCCTCTTAATATTTCTTCCTTAATCTTAAGGATTTTTTTTCTTACCATTTACAATCTTGGCCAGCTGAGCGGGTGTTTGGGCCTGGAGCCTTGAAAAACAGATGTGTGTCGGTGTGTAAGAGTGTGTAATGTGTCAGATGAATTGATTTGAAATGTTACATGAATCGAATTGCCCGTTTTGTCCACTAGGTGGACCCAGAGAAAGGAATTTCTCTTCGCTTTCCTCGATTCCTTCACATCAGAGAGGACAAGAAACCAGAAGATGCCACAACTGGAGCACAGGTGAGAGAAACACAGAGAAACATAAAGTACATCAGAGCAGCAGAGCTTTCCTTGGGTCTGGAATTTTTGTCCAAACTTGACCTAAATTTCTGTCCGCATTCGACTCCATCCCAGCCACCACCAACTGAAGGCTGAATAAACGTTTACTGTGTTATCTTGAACACAGAGCCACTGCGTTCAGACAATGCCGTTGCTATAAATAGCACAGGTGGCAATGGCAGCAGCTCATGAATGCAGGTAACATTCACGTACTCCAGCTGAAACGCTCCAGGCACAGATCTGTGCAACAGTTATGTAACTCGGGCGCTGCATAATGCACAGGTAGCAGAGATGATGCAATTCACATGGGCGAACAGAATATGATGATGCGTTCGTCTGCTGCTTCTGAAAATGTTTTAATCGTGGCCAGTGCTTCAGCTGTTCGATGCCGTCTGGTCTGTTGAGGAGCAGAACTGTGACGTTATGGAACGTTTTGCAGGAAGCATTTTGACTCTTTCTCTCAAAGTTTCGTCCACATGAATGCAAGGACCCGGCGTTTCCCCAGCAGAACATTGACTGACCTTTCTGTCAAAGCCAGTGGGAACGTTTTCACCAGTTTCTGTCAAAGCCAGTGTGAACGTTTTCACCAGTTTGTGCGATAGTAGCTTTGTTTGTGGAGCTGGATCAGACTGGCTAGCGTTCGTTTCCTGTGTGCCTCGGTGAGTTCAGTCCGTGACCGTGTCGGCGGGTCACCAGCTGTCCTTCCTTGAGCAGCTTTTGGTAGGAACTAACTGCGTGCCAGGAACACCCAAGACCTGCTGTTTTGGAGATTCTCCGACCCGGTCGTCTCGCCATCACAGTTTGACCCGTATCAGAATCGCTCAGATTCTTACACTTGCCCATTTTCACTGCTTCCAACACGCTAAACTGACGGACTGACTGCTGCCTAATATCCCACCCCTGACCGGCGCCACTGAAACGAGAAGATCCGTGTTCTTCACTTCACCCGTCAGTGGTCTTAATGTTGTGGCTGATTGGTGTAATTATGTTTTTCTGTTCATAACAGTTAAATGTCTCTCTCTGTCTTGTTCCCCCTCAGATTGCTGATCTCTATAAGAAGCAGCAGCAGATTCAGAATCAAGGTGAAAAAGTTGAGCTGGAGGATTACTACTGATCCTCGCACTGTTTGGCTCTGGCAAAACACTGACTGTTCCAAGATCAGACAGTGTCTTCGTGCAAATTGTATAATTTCAGTTTGTTTGAGGATTTTTAAATGAAAATGGCAATTGTAAATAGGTTTTCAAATGAAAATTCAAATAAAAATGTCTTTAATAAATGGTTGTTTGTGTTTTTCTTTGCTCTCAAGGAACCACTGAATGCTGAACTGAGACCTTATGGAGCATTTTGAAATTCTCTTAAGGGGACAAATGCCCTGCAGAAGTGGTTTTTAATTTTGATTTAAAAAGTAATTGTTTTTCCTCCTATGTTTATTCATAAACCTCTTCTTAAAAACCTCACATGTGCGGTCTGTCCTGTTTATGCTTGTGTGGTCGCTCCACAGAGGGTTGAGTTGTGAAGTTGTGGGTCTGCTGTGGACGGTTGAGGGTGTGTGTAGGTGGTTCTGTGGTTTGTTGGAGCATTTGTGATGGTATGACAGATTTGAAGAGGTGTTGGATTGGCAGAATTTTGTTTTTGTTTTTTTTGTTTTTTTCTCTCCCCAAAAAAGTTTGAGCGGTAATTAAGTCTACAAGAAGCACTTTATGCTCGTTCTTACTCTCAGTGCAGGATGTCTGTGCCTGACAGTCCGCTTACTCTCAGTTTCCCCAAATGGCCACGATGCCACACTCTGAGCAGTGTGGACCTATAATGTGATGTTTGATTAAGTTTAATATAAATACAGAAAAAAAACACCAAAGCACTACTGTGCATAGCACAAAATAAAAATTCAAAATGGGTAACAGCTAATGTTACAGCATGCTTTTAGTAAGTTGAGGCTGTTACAGAAATCAGCATTCTCAGCTATACAAAAACAAACACTTTTTCTTTTTTCTTTTTTTTTTTCCTCCCCCCCAAATTCTTTGAAAAGCTCCTCATGGTGATGCAGGGATGCAAACATGACCCTTTCCGGTCCGGATCGGAGAGGACAGGGAAAGAAAACGCTTCTGAAGTTTTCACCATCGCAAAACCCCGACGCTGGTCCTCCTCGGCTGAAGTGCACTTTGAAGCTACTTGTTCGAAGTCCAGCGTTTCAGAGTGTCTTCCCTGGATCCTGCTGTGAGGGGTCACTCACTGACTGCCACCATGAAGAAACACTATTCCAGCATGAAGAGATCAAGTATGATGTGGATTCTTGTCTGGCCACTTGGAAGGAGGAAGATGTGGTGGAGAGGTGGAGAGGTGGAGTGGTGGAGTGGTGGGTCCATGTGAAGAAAACGGAAGCTCCCAGCGCTCAGCCATGTGGTGAAAGCTCATTCTTCCACAGTCCTGTAGAACACACCAGAAGAACCAACGTGAACATCAACCTTCAGCGCTGTTTAGACTGAAGTCTCTGCTTTAGTTCAGGCTGAAGACGGCACGAGCGATGTTTGGAGAAACAGATGTGAAGTTTGGGGAGATGACCCACAGGCTCCACCACCAACAGCCAGCAGAGGAATCTTCTGCAAGAAGAAAGAAGGTGCCTTCAGTATGGCTGCCGTTGTTTGGGTGATACTCAGGAGAGCAAGAGGGTCACAGCCGAGGAGGGAAAACGGTTCAGACCCGAGCGTGCTACAAAACTAAGAAAGCAGGTGCATGAGGCTTTAGTGCAGACCGAAAAGGACAGCCCCCCCCCAAACACCAAAATATAACAAGCTGTGCATATTATGTTTTTGTTTTGTTTGAAATTCCCTATTTGTATGTTCTCTTGACTGTTTTCGTTACATTACTGTTGCAGTAAAAGGTTCTAGGTGTAGTTTCCCCTTATATCCTTATGGTAAAATCTGTGAATCCACATTTTAAAGCTGACCTCTTAATACTTCCTTCCCAGAGAGCATCTTGTGCTCCATAAAAGCCCCAATGAACAAAACTGGGCCATTGCCTTAACTGGGCCAAACGTTGCTTGGGTAGATGGACAGGGTTTGTTAAGGTGTGTAACTGAGCTGGCAGTAACATAGTCAAAAGCAGATGTTGATTTAAGTTTAGCTTTACAGGTTTGAAGAACAGATGTGGATTACTAAAGCTCTGATGTACGTCGCTCTGGATAAGAGCGTCTGCTAAACGCCGTAAACGTAAACGTAAGATTGGATCCACCATCCGTCTATTCGTTTTCTTAAACGTGCATCCTTGCCCAGAGTTGCAGGGGATGTTGGAGCCAATCCCAGCGGTCAGAGGGCGACAGGTGGAGAAACACCTTGGGCGTGTCGCTAGTCCATCGCAGGGCAGTTACACACACACACACACACACACACACACACACACACACACACACTGACATCTGCACTATTTGAGGAGACTGAAGGAAGCGAGCCTCCCCCATCGGACTCTTCTCTGTTCTACTGTCTGGAGAATGGTGTCGAATTTTCCACTCTGGTTCTGGAAGACTGTATAACAGTGCAGGTGTTCTGACTGCACATAAGATTCCAGATTATTTGTTACATACATGGTTTTACAAGTACAGCATATGTGGCCCTGAGTTGACCCTTAAGACTGCAATAAAGTAATCAGATAATTTAAATTAAAGAGAAATTTGAAAAGGTACTAAAATTAAAATAATTTTTTAAAAAAGTATATTCAAACTACATAAATATTACAAAGATTACAAATAGAAGCAAGATCTGTACAGTGCGCCACATGTAGCTGAAGAGGGATATCTGTGCAGGGTGCTGGTTTTGTTTGACAGCAGGTGAGACAGTGGGGTAGAGAGTTCAGATATGTGAGGATGGGCAGGTGAAGTTGTGATTCGTGTCCTGGTTAGAGTCTTATGGCCTGAGGACAGAAGCTTCTCCTGAGCCTCTGTTTTGGCTGTAATACTTCTGAGGCCTTTGACTGTTTTTAGCAGGTCAAACAGACCTTTCCTGGGGTGAGACCTTTCCTGATGACCCTGGTGGCTCTCCTGGTGTAAATGTCCTGCAGAGATGGTAGAGCTGATCTGGTGTAGCGTCCTGATCACTCTCCGTAGTCCCTGAATCTCCTGAACAGAGCTGTTCCCAAACCAGGGGGTGATGTTCTGAGTCAGCACACTTTCAACAGCACCTCAGTAAAAAGTCGTTAGGATCACTAGAGACCTGAAACCTCCTCAGCTGTCTGGGGTGGTGAAGACGCTGCCTTGCTTTCTGGACTGGGCTTGGATGTGTTCAGTCTGTGTCGGATCCTCGGAAATGTGAACACCCAGATATTTGAAGCTGCTCACCCTCTCCGGTCCTGCTGGTGGTGAGGGGTGTGGGACTGCTGCGGAAGTTCACCACCAGCTCCTTGGTTTTGTTGGCACTCAGTTGGAGGCAGTTCTCCTGACACCACAATGTCAGGTTCTCCACCTCCTCCATGTTTGCTGTCTCATCGCTGTTGGAGATGCGGCCCAGCGCTACTGAGTTGTCAGCAAACCTGACGGTGGAGTTGGAGCTGTGTGCGGCCCCGCAGTCCCGGGTGTGGAGGGTGTAGAGCAGAGGGAGATCACGGCCTTGTGGAGCTCCTGGGTTGAATGTGATGCTGCTGGAGACACAACCACCAACGTTCCCCGCCTGTGGTCTGCCTGAGAGGAAGCTGACAGCCCAGACACACAGGCGGCTCTCAGTCCAGCTCCCTCAGCTTGGTGAACGGTGTGGGGGGCTTTACTGTAGCCGAATTACAGTCAATAAACAGCAATGAGAGAACGCCCAGAGAACGCCAGCCCCAGTGCGTTTCTGACACTGACCCGCTGGAGCGCCCTGTGCCCACCACGGTGGTGTGATGGTGATGATGTCATCGTGCTCCATTAGCGGGTTATAGCAGTCACTAGCCGTATCTAGTCCCTGCCTAACCAAGTGTCATTCCAGTGTATTACCCCACTTTATATACTTCTCATATTACACTCTGGACCTTCACTTTACCTTCTGTTTACTGCCACAACGGGCACACGCATGTCCTGTTATCTGATAACCTTATAATTTACCACTCACTCAGTGTGGTTCAATGCTGCTAAGTGCTTCTTGTGCAATATCCTACTTATGGCCTAATATTAGTCATTCTGGAAGGTTTACATCCCGTTCACACTACACTGTTACACTTATATTGTCTATTTATTGTATTGTTTCTGTTATACCTTGCACTTTGTTGAATATCGCTGTATTTCGCACCGTGGCCAGTGGATTTCAGTGTGTACATGATCACAACTGCTGATGACAAAGTAACCTTGAACTTTGAGGGACAATTCTGCATCTCCAGTTCACTTGACTGTGCATGATTTGGACTGTGGGAGGAAATTGGAGCACCCAGCAGAAACCCCTGCAGACATGGGGAGAACATGTAAAGTCCACACAGGAAGGACCACTGGGAGTCTAACCCAGGCCGTTCGTGCTGTGCCACCCTGCTTTCCATCAAATATCAAATTCAAATACCCAAAACACACCTCGAAAACCACCATGAAATACTTCAAGAAACACGAAGTGAAGGTTTGGAATGGCCTGCACAGCCCTCTGCCAGCGCTGGGCATCTGTGGGCAGATCTTGAAAATGCTGTGTTTGCAAAATGGCCCACATCACAGAACAAGAAGTGTTCTGCCAGGAGGAGAGAGTGAAACTATCCGATATGAGAACAGAAAGACTCCCAGCTGACTGCAAAAGTGTTTGCGAGCAGCGAAATCTGCCAGGATGGTGTTACGAAGTACTAACTTGGTGTGTGCAGACTATGATACAATTCTTATTTAAGTTAACCAGATATAAAGTAACTGCATCTACAGAAAAAATGTTATTTTTAGTTATTCTGAACAGTTGCTGCAGAGGTTTTTGCATCAACATTCGGCCATGAGTGCCCAAACTCCGGATGCAGGCGTGCTGAACAGTTCAGCTCTTTATTGTTTTTTTTTCAGTAAAAGACGCAAAAGGTGAAGAGACACCTGCTTGGTGTAGTAAAATTACAGCAAGTGCATTTACTTCAGAGAGACAAGCCTACCTCTGCTCTCTTTTAGCCTGTATACGCTGTATTGTAGCCTGTGTGTGTGTGTGTGTGTGTGTGTGTGAATAGAGCAGTATGGAGGCATCCCCTCAGGGCCCGGCTGTGAGAATGTGATGAAAAAGAGAAAGAGAGAAGCAGCATTGTGCAAGTCTGAGGATGGAAAATCAAATTATCCACCCTTTTCTACTGCTTTCTCTCCTCTGTCCCTTTTGTTCTCTCCCCTTCCATCTCTCCTCCCCTCCGACAGCTCTTCCCTCTCTTCTCTCCCGTTCTTTGCTGCCTGTGTGCTTCAGTGTTAAAAAGTCAAGCTTGAAAAGCTGAGAAGTGAAAGACTCTCCGTACCACACGCTGAAGCAATTTAAAAAACATCAAAGCGCCTCCTCGTAATGAGGAACCTTTTTAGGTTTATGTGTGAATCGCTTTGAAAAATTAATTAAACTGAACTAATCAGACTTTATAAATTCGGTAGAGTGTAAATTAATGAACTCTAATTGAGGTTAATGGACTGGTAGAATTTAATGTGAGCTGAACTCTTCTGGTGTGTCGTCTTTCACTCGACCTTCTCCTAAACGTAAGGCGTCAGGCGATTGGCTCGCGCGTTTCTATCCGGCCAATCAGTGGTCTCGTTTAGCGCGACCTGTTACGGTGACCCTCGTCACTTTTGCTCCTGCGGCCTTCGCTCCGCCGCCGCTCGCGGACGCTCTGGAATGATCGAAATGGACGGATTCCTAAGGAACAACATCGTAGTTTGTAAATTGTTAATCATTTTTTTCTGAATAGGGGAGTATAAATAAATGTATGCTAAAATTTTGCAACACTTTTGAACTCCAGTCATTTTCACATCGTCAGTGAACGGGAACCGCCTTGATAACGACTTCCTACGTCAAACCCGATTAGTGTGGAAAAACAAAAAAGTTACTGGTAAGTTTTCAGTAAAGCAATAGAATGTGGAAGTTATACTGTAAAACTGAATAAAATTACATGACATACAATATTCTGCTAAATAAAGAAAACATGAAAGCAGTGTAATTACGAGTACGAGAAATGAGGTAATTCAGTTTTCACAAGTTAAAAATGTAATTCTGATTATTTTAACTGATGTTGCACTAGTGAAAAAAGAGAAGTGGAGAAGGGAAAGCTTTACTTGCACATGTATAGCTTTAAGGTTTTGCCAGGAACAAATCAATACAAAGACAAAATAACTACACTTTCAACCGATCAACGTCACTTTCTGTAGTGAACTCAGAAATATCAAAGACTAAAATGACATTCCATCTCACAACCAGAGAGAGAGAGAGGCAGAGAGACAGAGAGACAGAGAGAAAGAGAATATATATAAATATATATATATAGAGAGAGAGAGACTGAAATATTTCCACAGAATTTTGTTCTTAATACTTAAACTCTCTGTGGGGAGAAATGACGCTTTGTGTGATGTTTCCTCCTGCACTGAATGGAAAACACGACAAAGGGAGGAAAAATGCTTCCTAAATTACCTTCTCTCTCCTTTAATCACCTTTCCATTCTCACACAGCTCCTTCTCTTCTTTTATTCACCCTCTCTCTCTCTCTCTCTCTCTCTCTCTATATATATATATATATATTCTCTTTCCCTCTCTCTCTCTCTCTCTATTCTCCCTCTACTCTCTCTGTCTCTCTCTCCCTCTACTCTCCCTCTATTCTCTCTCTGTCTCTCTCTCTCTCTCTCTCTCTCTATTCTTTCTCTCTCTCCTTCTCTCTCTC
>JBBPCZ010066977.1:0-12167 GCA_037974445.1 Brycinus macrolepidotus | reverse complement strand
GGGCACAGTCATGCTGGAATAGAAAAGGTTCTTCCCCAAACTGGGTCCACAAAGTTGGAAGCATGGCATCGTCCAAAATGTCTTGTCTCCAAGCATTACGATTGCCCTTCATTGAAAATAATGGGCCACCTGAATTCAATAATTAAGAGGTGTGTCCCAATACTATTGTCCATATAAAAACTGGAATTTCAGTGATACAGACCCTTTGAAGAATGAACTGCTAGTTATGGTCAAAGACACAAGCCATTAGTGCCATTTTGAAGTGGACGCATAGTAGAATCCAAGCCCCAAGTGAGCAAGCCAGAGTCGATAGTGTCTAGAAGAAAGTCCGTGAGAAGTACCAAAGGGAACCCAGACAGACAGAGTGTCTGAGGAACGTATAGTAATTCATACTGAATGGTGAAAGATAAAAATCATTAGACAAGGGTAAGTCAGCCAGAGGAAACCAGCTATTGCTGTTAGAGTCTACAAGAGTGTCAATGAGAGCTGTGTGCAAGGGGGTTATGGGGGGTCAGTAGTCTTCTGCCCGTGGTATTCAGTCTCCTCAGAGTCAGTAGAGGTAGTTTTTTTGGAGTCAATGTGAGGAGGAACAGTTAGAGTCAGTAGAGGTAGTTTTTGTTGGAGTCAGTGTGAGGAGGAACAGTCAAAAACTACCTCTACTGACTCTAATTGTTCCTCCTCACACAGACTCCAACACAAACTACCTCTACTGACTCTAACTGTTCATACTCTGTTAGCCATACACTGCCAACTGTTCAACAGTGACTAAGTCTATATGAAGGCCGAGTCTTGGTTCCTCCCGAGGTTTCTTCCTCAAGTTTTAGAGAGTTTTTCCTTGTCTCTGTTGCTCAGTAGGGGCTCGGACCTGGACCCTGTAAACCTGCTTTATGACAACATTGGTTGAAAAAAGCGCTATATAAATAAAATTGAATTGAACTGAACTGAGATGTCTGTGAAGCAGGTCAGGAGGACAGGCAGGAGGGGCACCCAGTCAAGGACCAATAAAGTTCAAGTCAAGTCAAGTAGTCAAGCAGGTGTTTAATGTCATTTCAACCATCTACATAGTACACAGTGAAATGAAACAACATTCCTCTTGGACCATGGTGCAACACGAAGAACAAAAACAGACCCACAAAGAACAAAAACAGACCCACAAAGAACAAAACAGGGCACAATAGAGCAACATGAGTGCAGGCAAGACAGGACTAAAGAGAGAATGCAAAAAACATACAAGAGCAACAGTACAATAATTTACAGGACAGGACAACATACAGGACAACATGCAGCCTACAGGAGCAGTAACAGCTCCAGTGTGAATGAATAAAGTATTATAACAGACTGTATTGTACTGAAGTGAGCAAAAAATGGTTCAGCATGAAATGATGCAGCAGGAGGAGGTACATCTTGGTAAATGAGAGGCAGACAGAAAATCAGATAACTAACCGCCTCACCTTCCGGCCTTATCATTTGTTTCACTGCTGTTCTGCTGTCAGCCCTCCTGCTCCAGCACAGGAGGTGCGTGTCCCAGATACTCATCAGTGATCTGGTGAAAAACCAGCTGTGACTAAGTACAAAGAATAAAGATTATATGATCAATGAACATGGAAAGTACTGTGCAGAGCAACCTAAACCCACCCAGCAAAGCTAATTAAAATAAAACCTCAAGTAAAAGAAGGCAAGCAAAACAAAAAAACCCAAGTAAAAATACAATCAATAGAACTGCAGTGGAACATCTTGGTCCATCCAGCATTTTCAGCACAGGACGCGATGTCCATTAGGCTCTTCTCTTTTGTTTAGGCTAAAATAAGACGATAAATCTCCAGAATGACCATTCACACAGCAGTACACATAACAGACCCATAACAGTGTGAAAATAAACCCAGAAAATTAGGGAAAATACAAATTAATAACTAAAATGTAAAAAAAAGCAAATTACTCACAAATGTGTAAAGAAATCCAGAATGTTTGTTTGTTTGTTTGTTTATTTATTTATTCATTCATTCACTCATTCATTCATTCTTTTGCATCCTTACTAAAACAAGGAACATCAATATCAATTCACTTCAAGTTTGGAGCAAACTTGAATATGACACATTTCTGCAATGCTGAAATGACAGTTTTTTACAGAACTCGATATACTGGGGGGAAAAAAAAACCTAAAATAAAAAGCATGTTGTGTGCAAAAGTTTGTGCACCCATCCAGTCAATCCAGCAGTGCTGTTTTTTTTGTTTACGTCTCAGAGGTGGAATAACGTCTCTGAATGTTTAATATTCAGACGTGGTCTGTTTTCTGAATGACTGTGTACCCAACGCGCTCGAGGGTTTCCTCCACAACCAGCCTGTCGAGGGGCTTTTTGGTTGAATTTGGCTGATTTGCATTACAGAAACATGAGCAGGAACGAGACAGAGGCAGCATCAGCTCCTGTTCAGAGGGCTTAAATTTGATACGTCCCACACAGGCCTTTGGTAACGTTTGGTAAAGCACAGTATTTCGAAATGCCTGTGGTGGATCCGGTCGTTGGCAGTTAAAAACAGAAGTCGAGGGGGCACAAAGTTTCTAGCATGTAGATCATTAAGTGGAGATTTTGTGGGGGTTAACAAACACTCTGAAAGCCACAGAGAGAACCCGGTGTCGTCTGTGGTCAAGCTCTCTGCAGGCCTGAAACGACATTTTCAGTGGTGCTGCAGCGGTGATTTCCTGAAGATAACGCAGAGCGTTCTGAGCCCTCGAGTCAACATGTCTTTATTCCAGGTCGAAGAGGTGGAACTTTTTTTTTTTTTAAAGAAAAACGCATCACTTTATCCAGCGTATTATAGAGTAATATAGAGTATATATTCATAGAGTAAACCTCCCACTGGGGACCGATAACTGGACTTTTCTTCAAATTCGGTGCCCATTCAGAGGAGTTATCACTTAATCTTACTGGTTTACACCCACTCACACCCCCACTCCACTCTACACACACACACACACACACATACACAAACACACACTCTTACCCACACATACGAAACCGTACTTAATGTTAGTGGAAGATCAGATAAAACCCACAAAAATCACAAAATGTCTTGTCACTCCACACAATACGTCAGAAGTACACTATGTGGCCAGAAGTGTGGACACCCTTCAGATCTTTCAGTCACACCCAGGGCTAATATGAATAAAGAAAATAGTAACACAGCCTCCTTGGATAATCACTGGCTGTATAATGGGCCACACTGGAGAGGTCATGCCACATTTGCCACATTATTTGTCCCGCTAGATCTGAAACCCTGTGTGCATAACATCAGTGACGGAAGCTGTAATGCAGAAGGAAGTCATTCGTTTTGAATGAGTGACAGTTTAGCCTCACTGTGAGGCTAAGTAAAAGACTCTTGTTGTTTAATTGTTTTGTTCAGAGAAATGTAACTAATGGTTAAAAATGTGAAAAGCAACTGCCCTCCCCCTTTTTTGCCATATGAACTTTGCCATTGTTGAAGTGAAGACAATGCCAATTGGTTTCACTTAAGTAAGAACCAAGATATTTTGTCCAGCAGATTCACTGTGAAACGAAGCAAAAGGCTCTTGTTGTTGAACTGTTTTGTTCAGAGAGATCCACTTCAAAGACCTTTGGTATTCTTCTTGTAATTTCTGAATAATCCAACTCCCAATATACATTCCAAATGCAAATCAGCCAACACTGTTTCAAAATCAAAAGCTTCAAAATCAAATCAAAAGCTTCAGGTTCAAGAAGGCCTGCTACAGAATGGAGGCAACACTGGTAACTCAGTAGTCTCATAATGGTTAAAAATGTGAAAAGGAACCAACATCCCACCCCCACACCCTTTTTGACATATAGACATTGCCATTATTTTAGACGTACAGTGGACATGGTGAAGACGATGCCAACTGGTTGCATTTAAGTAAGAACTAAATTGCTTTGTCCAGCAGATGCGCTGCAAAACTAAGAAAAAGGTTCTTGTTTTCTTGAGATCCACTCAAGAACCTTTGGTACTCTTCTTGTAATTTCTGAATAATCATCCCTGGCCAGTTGTTCGTACTGCACACGTTGGTTTATGACACAGGGAATACTGCAGATGCACATTTAATTTCCACATGAAGCAATTACAACAAATCAAACGGTAAACAGGCTGAATTAAATGCAAATGCTGTTTCAAAATATGAAGATAAGCTTCAGGCTGAAGAAGAATAGAGGCAACATTGGTAACTCAAAAGTCTCAAAATGGTTAAAAATGTGAAAAGGAACCAGACCAGCACCCTTTCTGACATATGGATGTTGCCATTGTTTTAGATGCGTAATGTACATGCTGAAGACAATGCCAACTGGTTGCACTTAAATAAGAACCAAGATGTTTTGTCCAGCAGATTCATGGTGAAACTAAGCAAAAGGCCCTTGTTGTTTAACTGTTTTGTTCAGAGAGATCCACTGAAGGACCTTTGGTATTCTTTTTGTAATTTCTGAATAATCATCCCTGGCCAGTTTTTTTGTACTGCAAGTGTTGGTTTATAACACAGGGAATTCTCCAAATGCACATTTTATTTACAACACATGAAACGGTAAACACTGTTTGAAAACATGAAGATAAGCTTCGGGCTCAAGAAGAAGGCCTGCTAAGCGACAGAATGGAGGGAACACTGGTAACTCAAAGGCCTACTAATAATTAAAAATGTAAAAAGGAACCAACCCCCCATCCCCCCACCCATTTTTGACATATAGACGTTGCCATTGTTTTAGATGCACAGTCTACATGGTGAAGACAAGGTCAACTGGTCGCACGTAAGTAAGAACCAAGTTTTTTCAGCCAACAGAGGCAGCTCAAAAATAATTTAATAATAAGTTTGGGTGTGATATTCATTCAGAGGCCATACAGAAACTGCTCTCACACTTAACAGCTTCCCTGGGCATACAATGAGGAAAAAGGAAAGGAGAAAACACAAACAGCTAGACTGGGTCCTTCCTGTCTGATTGCCATGTAGATCTGCTGCGCTCATATATTTAACGAGGCCATTCAGCCTTTAAGTTCAGCCTTTAATTTAGAGATTTTCCACTGAAGTTTAATGGTGAAGCATAATGACATAAACCGACACTTGCAGTAACTAAATAGACCAGAGTTGGGACTTTTCATTCTTTCATTCTAGTTGATATTTTAAGACATTTTGAACGAAACCGAAACATGCCAGATCTTCCTCTCCAACACGTACGGAGTCATTGCACGACTAGGGTTTGTATGTTTGCACTTCACATTAGTGAGAAATATGGTTTTTGAGTGTGGGTATGAGTGTGGGGGTTCTGTGGAGGGTGGGCTGTGAAACAGTAGTGCTCACTGAGCATTAAAACCTGGGGAAAGTCCACCAGCAGTGCCCAGTGGGAGACTAACTACTCGAATGACTCATTCAGTTTGCTTGTTTGTTCTTAGACCCTGGAGGTGAACGGGGTTAACGGCACACATCAGACGTTCAGCGGCTGATCACTGATATTCTTACACTTACATTTTTTGTATTGGTAGTTTCATAAAGGATGACATTTACATAGGCAAATGAGATGTTATCTACTTAAATATGCATAAAGAAAGATTTTGGGTGATGTTAGAGTTCAAATGTTTATTTTAGTGTGATAAACACTCCAGAAAGAGATTTTAACCCAATAGGTTATTGAAATGTTTTATTGTTTAAGAACACACTGCACTTTAAGTGCATAAAGTGTAGTATATGTGTGTGTGTGTGAGTGTGTGTGTGTGTGTATATATATATATATATATATATATATATATGTATGTGTGTGTGTGTGTGTGTGTGTATGAGAGAGAGAGAGAGAGAAAGGGAGAGAGAGAGAAAGAGAGAAAGGGAAAGGGAGAGAAAGAGAGAGACAGAGAGAGTTTTTTTTGGCACAAAATCGATCCTAAATCCAGCTCTGAGTGATATATTCCAAAATCCTTCAGTAAAATCATATTACAGGAATTATCCTGTAAAATGTGATAAATGCAGATGCTCTTGAACCTGAGTGCTTTGGTTCTGAAAGTGGAGAAAAGCTTATATAGAGAAAACAGTATCACCCAGTGAGATCTCGGAGAACACACTCCATTTGCGTGAATGTGGTCAAAAATACAAAGGAAACTGGCACAGTTGGATATTCTAGTAGTTGGAGATTCTACAGGAAACAAGCATTTTAGTGATATGACACCATGTGATTGTGGGCGGAGCTAAGCCTTGATTAAATGTGGTAAATTAGATCTCCAGTTTGAGTCTGTGTTGGGAGCGAACCAGAGATCTCAATCTTTTGCCCCCGCCGGTGGTGCAACACTGCTGGTTCGAGTTTGCGTTGGGATGAAAATTTTTTCCACCCAGTGGCGTAATGGGTAAAGCGCAGGCCTTTCACCCAAAGAAACTTTGGGGCAGCTGGTGGTCTGGTGGTTAAGGTGTAGCCCCTGTGATTAGAAGGTCGTAGGTTTGAATCCCAGGACTGCTAGTGGCACCACTGAGGTACCCATGAGCAAGGTACCGTCCCCACACACTGTTCCCCGGGCGCTGTGTTCCTGGCTGCCCACTGCTTCACTTGGTGAATGCGTTAAATGGATTAAATACAGAGAAAGAATTTCACACTGTGTGCTGTGGTGGGTTCACATGTGACTATAAGGGGCCTCTTTACTTAAAATTGTGGAAAATACAGTGAAACACGAATGCAGGTGAACTTATTAAACACACTGAAAGAAACACGTATCTGTTCAGTTTTTATGTCTTTTCTAAAACTGTGATCATAAAAAATATCATGTGAAATTTATCAGGACCTAAGTTGTCATTTCTGCCTCGCCATAGAAAGTATTTCGCCTTAAAGCCAGCAGAGGTCAGGTAGCATTGTACAGATGAGACTGGGCTAACTCACCCTGCTAGCGTTCACTCAGTGTTCGCCACAGCAGCCTCAGTTTTACTTACAAGGCCTTGATTGTCGGCTCGTACCTTTTCAGCGTCATTGAACCACCTCTCATGTTCTTCATGCTGCATTGAACAAGCGGCCTGAGAAAGTTTTTAATTATGAATCTAATTCATCTGTTTGCTCACAGGTCCTGCAGCGTCTGGATCATTCTTACTATTCCAGGTGCAATATCATGGGCATAATGATATTATTTAGCACCCCACAAGAAAACAGCACAACAGTCTTATTATTATAATGTGCAAAAGTCTTACCATGTGAAATATCACTACTTATATCAATATTACTGATCCACTACTGATCTCTATTACAGCAATAACAGACTCCTATCCACTATTAGTGTTGCTAGTAATTCAATTCACTGTAAGTTATTTATCTATAGAATTTATACCCCATATTTGTGTATATAGCATAGTGTATTTCAGATTTTTTATTGCATTTGTTTAGACTTTATATTTTATATTGTTCTTGTCTCTGTGTCTGTTCAGTCGTAACATAAACAATTTGAAACAGCAGAGATGAGTTCGCTGTAATTCAATCTTGAATCAGAATCAGAAAACTTTAATCATCTTCACTTGATAATTTTGGGAAATTCATATGAGTGCATTCAAGATAATATATTTTAAACTCTGTTAGTTCTGATGAAAAGAAGCGTCCTATACGTGTGTACCACATCCTCTCTTCACACACAGCGATGACTGGACTGACCTACTTGAGCTAATCTATCTGGAACATCTGTTTCCCTCATGCATCGTCTCTTAGCTCTCTATTATAATAACTACATTCCTTCAATCACAGTAAGAAAGTGGATTTCGCAGTATTTTTGAACGCTTGAAGGAAAAAAGTCAGACGGCTGCCACCGTCCTGGGCCTTTTGGCTCGTATCCCAGCCCTTTCAGAGAAAAACGAGGACTGCGTCAGGGTTTCAGGACCTCAGGAATTCATGGCTGGGGATTTCACTTCACTTTTGGAGAAAACAGAAAGTGTCACATAGGAAGAAACAATCAGGCTGTAGTTTCTCTAACACAGAAGTTTGTATAAAAATAAAAATGGGACTTGTCCCCCCAGTGTAACCTTCTGTAGGTGGGCTGTGTATTTGCTCTTTCTTCCTGGCGCTGAACCAGTTGCACCATGTAGAGTCAGTATGCAGAAATCAAAAATCCACCTTGAACAATGTTTTAGGACCAAATGTTTTAAAAGTGTAGCCTTCAAGTGTTCGGCAGTGAGACGTTTGCATGTCAGTCAGTACTGAGGGGTGATGAAGAAATATTTCAGCCAGTTTTCACACCATCAACAAAAAGAAAAGAACCGGTTCCACTGGAGTGCCCATGTCAGTTTCAACAAAACAATGATTTAGTTTATAACATCTATACTTTCCTCATTCCATCACTGTGGTTCTGGTTAATAATTTTTCTAATTTGTCGATGTGTTCGTCCACACTTCACTTACTCAATCTGAGAACTATTCATTAGTTTATAGTACATACTGAATAGTTTATAGTAGATACTGAATCATTTGCAGTAGTGCTGAATAATTTATAGTAGATCCTAAATCATTTATAGTAGTAACTAAAAAAGTTTAAATATTTGCTGAATCATTTTAGCAGATACTGGCCATTTTATAGTACTGAATACTGAATACTGAATACATTATAGCAAATAATGAATAATTTATAGTAGATACTACATAATTTATAATATATTCTGAATAAGTTAATACATTCAGAATAATAGGACTTAGTGTATTTATTCAGTCATTTATAGTGAATACATTTTAGTAGATACAGACTAATACTTTAGTTACTCAAAAATTAATAGTATATTCTGAATCATTTATAATGGTTATTAAATAATTTATGGTCTTAAGATTAATTCTGTCGCTGCAACAGCGGGTCTTATCTTGACTAACCTGTCGCTCATCTCTCGAGATCGTAAAAAGGTGGTTCGATGTGCAGTACATGCTGAGCGCACCTGCATATTTTGTGTGAAGTGGGTTTTGGTTGGAAGCCAAAGACATGCAAGCTTTCAGCAATGCAACCAAATGCCTTCCTATCAGCATGTCTGCTCCAGCTCGCTGTGCTCAGAGCTTTCTCTCTAACGACGTGAACTGACATGCACAGACATGACACTGTCTTTAGCTGGATACTAATGCGACACAGTGTCCCCGTGTGCTGCTGTAATATCCAACCTTAAACAGCAGTCACATTAGATGTTTCCAGACGTCCACCCTGGCCTTGAGAAATAGTCACAATCACGGCTGGCCTGAATGACTGAAGAAAAATATCCTCCATGTATTTAGCAAGCTGGTTAACTAACCAGCGAAACCACTAATCAATTAACCAAAAACACCACTAACCACCACTAACCAACACCACTAACCAACTAACCAACAAAACCATTAACCAACTGAACAACACCACTAACCAACAACACCACTAACCAACAAAACCATTAACCAATTAACCAAAAAAACACTAACCAATTGAAAAACAACACAACTAACCAACACCACCACTAACCAACACCACTAACCAACTAACCAACGAAACCACTAACCAATTAACCAAAAACACCACTAACCAACACCACCACTAACCAACACCACTAACCAACTAACCAACAAAACCACTAACCAATTAACCAAAAACACCACTAACCAACATCACCACTAACCAACACCACTAACCAACTAACCAACAAAACCACTAACCAATTGAACAACACCACTAACCAACAACACCACTAACCAACAAAACCATTAACCAATAACCAAAAAAACCACTAATCAATTGAAAAACAACACCACTAACCAACACCACCACTAACCAACACCACTAACCAACTAACCAACGAAACCACTAACCAATTAACCAAAAACACCACTAACCAACACCACCACTAACCAACACCACTAACCAACTAACCAACACCACCACTAACCAACTAACCAACACCACCACTAACCAACTGAACAACAACAACACTGACCAACACTATCACAAACCAACACCACCACTAACCAATGAAACCACTAACCAATTACCCAACAACACCACTAACCAACAACACCACTAACCAACTAACCGATGAAACCACTAACCAGTTAACCAACAACACCATTAACCACCTAACTAATGACACCACAAACCAGTTAACCAACAAAACCACTAATCAACATCACCACCATCCAACTAACCAACAACACCACTAACCAGCTAACCAACAAAACCACTAACCAACAACGCCACTAACCAACTAACCAATGACACCACAAACCAGCTGACCAATGAAACCACTAACCAACGAAACCACTAACCAATATCACCACTAACCAACTAACCAACAACACCACTAACTAACTTACTCCACTAACGAACTAACCAATGACACCTCTAACAAACTAACCAATGACACCACTTACCAAGAAAACCACTAACCAGCTAACCAACAAAACCATTAACCAACAATGCCACTAATCAGCTAACCAATGACACCACTAACCAGCTAACCAACAATATCACTAGCAGGCTAACTAACGAACTAACCAATGACACCACTAACCAACAACACCACTAACCAACTAACCAATTAAACTACTAACCAACTAACCAACGAAACCACTAACCAATTAACCAACAACACCACTAACCAACTAAGCAATGAAACCACTAACCAACTAAGCAATGAAACCACTAACCTATTAACCAACAACGCCACTAACTAACAACACCACTAACCAACTAACCAATGACACCACAAACCAGCTGACCAATGAGACCACTAACCAGCAAAACCACTAACCAACATCACCACCAACCAACCAACAACACCACTAACCAGCTAACCAACTAACCAACACCCCTAACGAACTAACCAAGAACACCACTAACAAACTAACCAATGACACCACTAATGAACTAACCAATGACACCACTAACCAACTAACCAACAATACCGCTAACTGGCTAACTAATGACACCACTAACAAACTAACCAAAGACACCACTAACCAGCAAACCAACAACATCACTAACCAGCAACACCAAAGTGAACATCATTCTGTCAGATAATTATACATATGAGAGAGTGAAGCACTGAGTGTGTGATGTGATTAATGTGCAGCTTCAGTTAACCAAGAAGCTAAAAGCAGGTAGCAAGTTGGCTAACCTACCCAGAACAGTAAAAACACCAAACTGAACACAATTCTATCGCGGTCTCTCTTTTGCGGGTTTATTTATAGTCAGTGGGGATTTCCAATACTGCTAAATGAAAGGCCACCCTTTCAGAGGTCAGTACATCCAAAGCGGCAGGTCTATTGGTCACTAAAGTTTAAAAAATCACAAAAAATTGCTAGCAAACACAAGTGTGACTGGACTTTTATCTGGCTGTACACACTAATCAAACATCCCTGGGTGGTTTCATCATAGCCTTTCTGCACGGGCCTCCTACTGACCACAGCGAAATGGAAATCAGATATTTTAAATATAACAAAAAAATCCCCCTAGTTCTATCAGATTAATTAGGACACTGTTGGCTTTCTTTGTGTGAAATGTTGTGACTGTGTTGAGCTGCTAGCAGTACTATAAAAGCCACCTAATATAATTATAATTACAATTACAATGTTGATCACCAGACAAGTGTTAGATTTTTAGCAAGCTAGTAAGTGACCGCCAATTGATTAAAAAGAATAAAAAGCTACAGTTTATGAATAAATTGATAAGTGGTAAAGCTGACTTTTCAGTATGGAAAAATAAGTACCACGCTATTGATCCCATACCCCTGCTAGTTCTGGGATATTTCTCAGAACTAGCAGAGAGCACTGAATGCTTTGGAGTAGCTTAGTCACAAAGCATGATACGTAACACAGAAGAGATACTAAAAGCTTATACACTACCAGTCGACTAAATGAGATTTTCTACATTTGCATGTTACTCACTTGATATTTGCTAAAACTACACTTAATATTCTTTGCTAATAAATACATTTACAGTATGTTCAACATTTGAGTTCCCTTATTAGCTAGAAAATGTCAGAAGTTTTTATTCATCACTACTGACGTACAAAAAGCCTCCTAATATATTTATAATAACAATTATAATGTGGATCACCAGACAAGTGTAAGAAATTTAAGGAGCTATTAAGTGCTGAAACAGTAACAAGTGTATTTAAAGTTGAAGGACAGTCTAGAATTTGACTCTGCATCACCACACAACCAGTTAATAGGAGTCAGACCTGCACTG
>JBBPCZ010066937.1:0-12167 GCA_037974445.1 Brycinus macrolepidotus | reverse complement strand
TAGATAGATAGATAGATATGTAATACATGTAATGTTCATAATGAAAATGTTATTTGAAAAGATACATACACACACACACACACACACACACATACACACACACACACACACACACACACACATATATATATATATATATATATATATACACATATATATATATATATATGTGTGTGTGTGTGTGTGTGTGTGTGTGAGTGTGTGTGCGTATGTGCACGTGATTCTGGTGTGTGTGCATGCTACTGTTCCCCACATAAATCAGAGCAGCGTGACTAAACTCTCCGGTAACAGGAGCCCCCAGACCTCACTAAGCGAATCAGTGTGTCAGCACACTACACTCCCAACCCAATACACACTGCTAATACAAACACTGAGGTCAGCTCCGAAACACTCACATGCTCATACACATGCAAGGGGCTTGGAGATGAAGACATTAAAGCAATTAAAAGCATCTCCTGAAGTCCACACTGTAAGAAACAAAGGCCTATTTGTGGCATCAACTGTTCAAGTACCGATAAGGCAAATCAGTCTGTTCTCAGAAGACCCTGGTCCCATACCTCGCTGGACTTTGTCACAGCCTTCATAAAGATGAACAACAAAGGTTAAAAATGAACAATCAATTAAAGCTTACAGCCCAGCAAATTAGTACTGGGCACATTGTACAACTAAAGTAGGCCAAAAACGAACAAATGAGTCAAAATGAACGTACCCTAAGACAAAATTGTTTTAGCTATTTTTAGTACTTGTTCATGTTTAAGATAACAGTGCAACATACAGAGTTAGAAACCACATTAGCAAGTTTTTTAGAGATCACTTAACAGTTCGACACAGTTTGTGATGAACAGTTTGGCATGTAGGCACAAAGGCAGTTTGCATGCTTCCAATAGATGGCCTAATAAGTTTTAGTTATTTGCAGTACATTTTGTCCTTCTTTGTAGAACATTTCTTCTTAGCAAAAAAATTTCATTTTAGTGTAATCATAATCATCATCAGTGCTATCTTGAGTGCTATGTAACCATCATCTTGCTATATCAGAATCCACCCCTGTGTGGGTGAAAGTTGAGAATGATTCAATTTGTCACCATTTTGAAGATTGGTTGTAACTCAGATTTCATTTATTGCCTCTGCCAGACTCATCCATTGCTGGCGAGAGACAGACAAGAACACCAGACACTGTGGCAGTCTGTCAAAACATCAGCACAACTTCAGACAATCTGCATGATTAAAGCATGCCACATTACACTACATGATACATCAGCATCAGGACCTGTGGGCCCAGAAGAATATAAGATTTTATTCACTGAAAGGATAATTTAAGGCGAAATCAAATTAACACAATTTTCCTCTTATTTCAAATGTAGTCAAGCAGCCATCAATTAATTTTTAATTATTTTTTTTTAGGTTTGGAGGTCAAACCTAACAAGCAGTGGAAACTTAGAAGCATGTCAACTGGCATAATAAAAACTGCATTCTTAAACCATCACACATTTGCCTCAGAATGTATGTTCTTATCTAAGAAAGACTATGGCAGATTTTGTCCAGCGTGTGATAGCTTGATGGAGAAGGACCTAATTGTGGATCCAACGAAAAGAAATAAAGTTTATTGAGGGAAAATCCAATGCGGTGGAAGTCAAAAAAAAAACTAAAGTCTAAACTTTGTCAAAGCCAGTAGTCCACAGAGCAAGAAATTTAAATTGCCAGGCAAAAACTGGTTAGAAAAACTGGTGAAACACATAGAGCACTCGAACAGGAACAGGCCAGTGGGCGTGGACGCTGATAGCATATTCTGCCCAGGGTAACTGCTTCAGGAGCCAGTATTCTGGGTAGCCATGCACTGGGTATGCACCACTCATAGTGGCTAAAGGTAGTGTTTAAGACTGTATTCTATTCGTACCCTTTACTGATAATGAATACTCCTGGTTTTGGCATGATTTAGACATGCAGTTTGCACTAGTGGTGTAGTTGGCCATTTACACACATATACACCACATACTACCTTTTTTTATGGGGCTGCTTCTGTAGTCTTGATGAATGAATAATTCTGACGAATAATTCTGTTTGTCTGCTTACACTTTTCCAAGACGCCTCACAAGTTATACTTCCTGAGTTTCATGGAGCCCAATTTCATTGGTCAGTTTTATACAATAATTAACAAACAGAGTTGGTTTGTTCATTTTCTTTCATTTCTACAGATACCCATGTTTGAGTATTCAACTAGCAGTGAGTCACAAACATGTGTGATGAATGCTGATTCTGATCAGTAAAGAAAGTGCTGTTGTTACTGACAACTGCAAACTATATATATATATATATATATATATATATATTTAAATATTGGGACTGGGCAAGTTTATGCGTTATTATAGCGTTAACACATTATTTATTTAACGCCGACAATTATTTTATTGTGCATTAACGCAGCGTTTTTTATTACTATTATTTTGAAAGCTTGTTGCTCACTGGCTCTGAATACACTCACAGACAAACCATGGGACACAGGAGGGGTAAGATGTTGATCAGTGCTGGTTTGGGATGGGCGTCATCACGCGTCTCAACCAATGAGAGCACTTTTTTTTGTGCTCGACCACTTCACCTCACTCTAACAGGGACATTCGCTACTGAACGTAGACTGTTTATGCTGCTCCCTGATAAAAGAAAAATGTTTCTGCTGGTACCTGTTCAGAAAAAAAAGAAAACAGGTTTATAAATGTTAACTTGCTGTTGCTTGGAAGGTGCCTGTTATAATGTTATGATCGTGGCTCTGAGAGTAACTTGTTTTTCGATAACAAACTAGATAAAACGTGAATGCCCTGGCAGTGGCAAATAGCTTTGGCTTTATATTTGATTAGATTACAGTAATGTTTAAGTTTTACAAAATATTTTAACTGCAACTGTGTAAAGGGAATACTGCAAAAAAAAAAAAAAATTATTGCATTATTCCTCTTAATTGAAACTTTAATTTCCCAAATTAAACTGTCAGACAGGAATTTAAATCCTGTCTACCACCAACTCTGAAAGGTATTGTTCCTTTCCCTCTGGAGGCTTAAAGTGATTTTGTCTGTGTGGCTGTAACATAATGACAATACTGTGGCTTGCTGTAGAGATCAGAGTACAGGCAGTACATTTTTTAAACATCATTGTTTTGTTTACCCACTGGGGTTTTATGGAGATCACATTCTGTCCCAGAATGGGCCAAAGCCTGGTCTGTGTTGTCTTACCAGTGCAAACCAGACAGACTTAATTATGCACGCCAGCAGTGGTTATCGGCTCACTGCTTAGCACAGACATTTATCAATATCCTATTAGTTTCTCTTGGAAGCAATCAATGAAGTTCTAAAAGCCTGTTGTTGTTTCTTTTTTGTTCCTTAAATCTGCTAATCGTTATTATAGCACAGACTAAATGTGCAGGCTTACAGTGTTTCAGAAAAGCTAATACGGGCAGGCCGTTCTTGCTTTGTTGTTATGGTAACCGCTGCACTGCGGTGGCCGGGCTTTAATTGGGTTTATTGTGTCTTATCAGTGGCTGAATCATGAGCTCCCTGAGGAGAGTTATATTAATGACACCTCAGTCTCTTTTACAATCATTTAACACCAAAGAACAGACAAAGAGCTGGAAAATTCTGACAGTGCATACATGCTGGTCACTTTATTAGAAACACTAATATTTGTAGCTTCCTGGTTTCTGATAAAGTGAACAGAGAGTGTATGTGTCCCTTCAAGAGCTTACTTCCTGACCCCAAGACACTAATGTGTACCATGTGTTCAAACTGAAGTGACACTCATTATTGGGATATTTGCTTCTTTTTTTCTGGCAGTTTGTATAACATCATCCCCAGATCTGACAGCATTATACTTGTTTGGAGATGAAAGAATTCTTTCAGACATTTCAGACACAAGTGGCATGAAAACTTGAGTGGGATAATGTAAAACCTTCTACAATTCATCTATGTTTTATAAAACAGACAATCAAAAAACAGAGGTATCATACAATGTGATGGCATCTTTCAACAGGCAAATGTAAACTGACATATAATAGGAATTATTGGCTATGATAACAAACAATTGCACACTTTGCAGAACTAATGTTGTGCATTTGCTGGTAGTCACTTCGTTTAATAAGCTAGTGCCAATATCCTACATTCCTCTATTTATTTTTGTAGAAGGTCCATTTATGTCATTTTGGGCTTTTACATATCAAAAACAGGTACAATTCTTTTACATGACCATTTTCTTTTTCCTTTAAACAAAATTAAACAGTGTTTGTTGTGCTGTCAAGATTGATATATATAAAAGATCCTTGTTCTGTTTGGCTGGACTCATTTAAAAAGCAAGCCAGGCTACAAGACACCAATTAACTTCAGTGCAAATGGTGGTGGCTAAACGGCTGTTGGCTCAATAAGCGTCCATATATAGGTATGTAACTGCATAGTTTTGCACAGACATTGAGAAAAAATGACTTTAATGTGTGAAGTTTTGTTGAAATTATGTTTACATACTACATCAATCTCTTTTATCTAAAGAAAAAAAGAAAAATATCATTTTCCATGACATTTTAACATGACAGCTGAAAGTATATTGCTGCTTTTGTGATATATGTAGCCAGATCATTAGTTTTTTTTCTTGTTTTTACAACCTCACAATGACAGCTGGAATAAAATGATATACAATGTGAGTGTAAATAAAGCCACACATAAAAATGAAAAATGCTACTACTAAACTTGTTAATTAGTGCAATCATAAACTGTGTAATCTGCAACTTTTGCACATTGTTTTAGGAATGATTCATGTAACTGTCAAGTGGCATTGTAATTATGCTCAATGCAACCAGAACATTTTACTCTGTAAAACCAGGCCCAGACTCTTTGTCCTTCAGAGGGCATTAACAGTGGAAACAGTGCCCTCATATAAGGTTTCTTCAGAGGCTATTGAAGGGTAGCCACTTCTCAGAGTCTGACCCTTCTCCCTGTGCTCTTTATTCAGTTTAAGCCTACAAAAACACAGCCCAAGTGCCCTCGCCAAAACCCGGTCAGAACACAGAAACTCCAGCCTCTGCTCTGGCTCCATCTCACTGTGTGATAGCATCTCAACTCAGAGAAGCTTTACTAGGATGACCAGATTATATTACCGTGTTTATGAAGCATTTAAATCTGTTTATCATATATGTCAATTAAGCAATACACATACACATATAGGTAGCCGCACAAATTCAGTCTTACACATCTTTGCCAAAATGAAACATAGAGGGCAGCTGACATAAGATGGTTTCAGATGGTTTCATTTTTTTTTATGTTTTAAAGTTATGGCATTAAATATAAATAAACTGTCTGCTTCTTACATGTAACTACATGTTTTTACCTATGTACATTACACTAGATACCAGTGTTATGTGCCAACTACCTTTCCATTCAGCAGCAGTTTTCCTCTATTCTCCTCTTTCCTCTTTCAGAGAGCTCATCAAACTGAAGGATTTCTTTGAAGAAATATGTTTGTCTAAGATTTCCTTGTATCTTTGCCAGTAAATGGCAATAAAGCTACAGTGTGATCAGAACCTAGCCTCCAGCCTTGCTCTGGAGTCCAGAAACAAGCTGTTCTGGGAGACCCCAGGGCACTAATGCAAAGCAAACAGATGCCATCTCTCCCTGTCATCATGGGCTAGCCACTGGCCACAGGTCAGAGACAAAGGCAGTTTGAGTTTCAAAGCCAGTCAGGGGAAATGATGATGGCACTGGCGCTCTCCTGGGTTCAGTGCTGTGCTGTGTGTGTGTGTGTGTGTGAGTGTGTGTATGTATGTGTGTGTGTGTGTGTGTGTGTTTGGGGGCTGTTTCAAAGGCACAGCGGCTGAACCTTATCAGTTAGCACTGGCATGAGGTTAGCGCTAGCTAGCCAACTAATAATGACCTCACCTCAGATTAGACGCCTTGTTAAACTTGCAGAACCAGGCCAGATAGAGCTTGCGCTTGCACAGGAGGGATGGATCAAGGGTTATTGATGGGCTATTTCCTTCCATTCAGTAATTGGGAAGCTATTGAGGTTACTGCGTGGCTAATGTTACAGACTTCTATACTCTGTTACACAGATTGATTTAGAGTGTCATTACAATCAATTCCCTTTCCACTGATTGACTCAGAGTTCACTGGAAGTGGTGAATGGCATCATCATTTATTGCCTTGCCTTACATTTACAACCCTCTTCTCCTTCATTAGACTAGGAGAGCCAGTTCCATATGACAGCAGTCCAAGAGGAAAAATCTGGGAGTAGCTCTTTATTTGGTCATTTTTTTTCTGAGTAGGTTCTCCTTTGCTCTTCCACTTTGACGTCACAGTCTCAAATTAGAAAGCTAGTTTAGATAGTTGGGCTTGGAGTGGTGATGTAAGTAGGTGAGAGTGGCAGTAGTGGAGACCACCAATCACAGGTTAACTTTAACCTTAAACAAATGCCAATCTGACTCAGGATAACTAATCACATGCTGACCAATCATAGCCTGAACGATCATAACTTCAAAATCAAAATCAGTCACAGCCTAAATAATCACAGGCTACACAGTTACAGGGTAATGAATCATAGCTTAACCGATCACAGCATAACTAATCAGAGGTTAACCAATTATGAGATGATCTACAGTGCCAAGTCTTCGCCATAAAAGACTGGTGTGGCTGCAAGTTTACCAGGAGCACTTGATCAATTATTTGAAGACCGAGACCCTTGATTAAATAAGGTATGTGTGCTCTTCCTTGCTTAGAATTAAGACCTACAGCTTTGCAGGTAAGGCTGGGCACCTCAAGGTTCAACCGTTGTCTGTGGCGTTTTTATGTTTACAGCAACAAACATGAATGTATTCACCTCTCATATTATTCTTATGATTGTTTTAAAATTAAAACCAACATTGATTTTTTGATGATTCTAGGAGTCCTCAGTCAAGTCATTGTGCCTCAAGACCATTTCTTGTGATCACTTTGGTACTTATAGTAAAACTGAGATGTGCTTTCTATGGAAGTAATGGTCCTATTTGTTGCTGCACAATAAGGTCTCCTTTACCCCATTCATCACAGGACCACTGTTGACCAGATATTATTTGGCTGGTTGATCATTCTCAGCATTGACACTAACATGGTAGTGACACGGTAGTGTGTGTGGGACTAGTATGAGTGTCTCTAGAACAGAAGTGTTTTTTATGCATGTCACTGTCACTGTTTGGTTAAGGGTGGTCTACCTCCCAAAAATACCCAGCCAAGAGCAGCTCTGTGATCAGAACCTGACCAATGCGAAAGGGATAGAGGTTGACCAACACAAACTGTGTATAAACTGTGCATAAACAGTCTCTTGTTGTACAAGGTGGAGAAACAAGGGAGGGTCCTAATTTTGTCTTAATTTCTGAAAATTCTTTAAAGGGAAATTCCATCCACTTGTTAAACATTAAAGTCAATTGCATAATTCATTCAGAGTGGCTTGAAATTGATATGATGATTCAGAATTGTTCAATGCAAGTTTTCAATGCCTCTGAAAAGCTACATCATGTCCATTTCCGGATGCTTGAGACACTGTTTAATAGTAGTTTGCAATGACATTTTGGTCTAAAATGTATTTTTCAGAATTCTTTTATGCATGTTGGAGGGTAAAAAAGTACCCCCAAATAACATATTTATTAAACGTATGAAGGCCTCAGACAGGACAGGACTGCTAATTTCCTCTCCCACACAGCATTTCACACTGAGGTGACTAATCCTGTTTCCACTTCATCTCAGCATGGCTGGAGTAAACTAGCGTTTTACTCATAAGGCCACTTGACTGTTGAACTTTGTGTGTCAAGAGTTCATCACCCAGGTGGGGCACTCACATCATCTTTGACCTCCTACTGGTGAAGTGGAAATCCAGGTGTAGAGTGATATATAGTGGAGTGAAATATATGATGTGTCTGTCATGCTGAATGGAACTTCCTCTCAAACCTCACAATCATGTTGTAGATGTAAAGAAGATGCTGGGTTTGACCCTAAAGGTCATACTGCTTGGTGTGAACACGGTTCAGAGTTCAGGTTCGCTCAAAGCCTGTTTAACAGGCATGTAAAAATGCATCAATGCACCAATTTAAAGGTTGTGGCCTCAGTGGGATGTAATAAACAAAATGGAATGAGTAAATGCATTAATAAATAATGGTAATTTAATAAATAAATGAATTTAATGAATAAAAAACAAACAAACAAATAAATAAAGGCCTATAGATCTGTACATCATCTGCAGGAGGTAACTCAACTACACTGATCGAGCTTTCTCACGCAATTTAACATACAAAAAACACACAAATCAATAAGAAAAAAATGTGTATTTTATTTCTTTATTTCATTCTTCACTGTCATACCGAAACCCGCACAGCTTCATTTTTTTAATTAGTGTTTTAAAAAAATACTCTTTATATTGTGCATAGGTGCCATTTACACTGGGGAGGCTGGAGGGACTGGGAACTTTTTTTTTTCGTGGCCTATTTACTCCCCATCACTTTTTACAAGCCTTTAGTTAGTTAGACATACTTATGAATAAAATTACTTCTTACACCATTAAGGAGCCAACATGGTTAATGATAAATGTAAATCGTAACTCTGGTGCATGCCAGTGAATTTATCCAATCCAATATTTTCATGTCTATATCCCCTGTCAACATAATTTTTACGCATTTACCCCTGCAATAAAATTTTAAGTCTGTGCACCATCTCTCCCCTGCCAACAAATACATCATCGTCCCCAGCAATTTTCCTAACAAACTGAAGCCTGTGAAATGTCAACATGTGTGAACATGTGAAACTGACTTATAACAAAATCTCATTATGTTAACATATAATTGAATATGTATTAAATTAAGGATACTACTTCAGAGGAGCGAGATTCTTACAACACTAATACTCTACCGTATAAATAGTCCATCCAGTCACATTGTGTATTACGTGTATTTTTCAAAATAAGCAAAATGTTATGGTACAATTTTTGAGATTTCTTGAAGTGTCTAAAGAACGGATTGGATTTGTGTGTTTGTTAATTAATAGTCATTGGCCCTTGCTTGTGTGTGTGTTTGTGTTGGGACTGCTATGCTTTCTTTACTGACATGAATAATTAACTATGTTGGAGGACAGATGGAAAGATAGAGGAAAGAGAATGAACTGAGGGAAATAAAAAGAGAGAGAGAGAGAGAGAGAGAGAGCATGGAAAAGTCGGTTGCTGACCCCTCTGTAGATTCCTCGTAAATTTCCACATTAGGGTGAATGTGCGTTGCCCTTGCTGGGGTATTGTCATGTGTATTTATAACTCAAATGCAATGTAATCTCCAGTGTGAGGGGAGGGACAGGACACTACCTTTAACATACAGTGTTACATAAGCTAAGGGCAGCAGGTCATCACACAGAGGGGGATAACCTTTCCAACACTCATCCCAATTAAACCCCTCATTACTTTTCCCTTCCAAAAGAGAATTCCATCAAAGTTAAGATGAAAAAAAAATGAACTCAGAGTGGTGGCGTGACGTGAAATGGTTGTAGCTCTTTACAGTGGTGACGTAAATATATAAATATAGCCATGTTGTTTACTACCCAAAATGACGTGTGAACCTACATGAGCCTTCTGAGGATGTTTTATCATTGCTGTTGGAATAACACCTTGTATCACCAGGGAGGAGCCCACCTGATGAATTGTTCAAAGAGTCAGGTGTGTTTTTTCTTGTTTAGAATGATCATAAAAAACAAAATAAAAACATGAACGTGTGAGAAAGCAATGTGAGCTACAAACATCAATCTTTGAGCAGCTCTTTTTTGACAGCGTAGCATTTTGGAGCTCCGTTAGTCTTGAACACAACCTCACACTGCTTTGACACTGCATAAATTGTCAAACTTTTTTCTTTTTTTTATTTAAAGGAGCTGTATCCCGCACCTTCTCCAGTGCTTTCCATACACCGTCTATAGTGGATGGATTTTTCTTCTCTACAGGGTAATTTCTACACATTCCTTGTATTATAGGTTGACTGGTCACATCTACCTTATAATAAATAGACAGTACTGCTGTGTTTACTAGGTCATTTAGTGTTTAATGCTTTATATGTGAGGAGACTGAACTTTGGAAATGACTAAAGAAGGTTAAAAGTGTAAACAGGTGACTTCACACACACACACACACACACACACACATACATACGCACACACACACGCACACATACACACACACATACACACACACACATACACACACACACACACATACACACACACATACACACACATACACACACACAAACACACGCACACACACACACACACACACACACACACACACGCACACTCATGCACGCAAACATACACACAGTCCTGTGTGCTTGGAAGTGTTTTTCTATCATCTCCATCTCACTCAAAGCTAAGTGTGTGTGTGTGTGTGTGTGTGTGTGGTTTGGCAAGTGTTTGCATGCTGCTCCTCAACAGCTGAAGTGTCAGCTCCTTGACACGCTGAGAGGTTTATCGGCACACTATTCTGGAGACCCCCAAGATGAAGGGTTATGGAGAGGAAGAAAACGAGAGTGGACCTGAATCACTACTCAGAGACAAACTGTTTTCATAGAGACTGCTGACCTAAAAGTGCAATTTGATGATGATTGAACACAATCATAATCAATTTTCTTTTGCAATAAAATTTGCATATACCTTATTCATGCTTTTGTGATAACTGCATATATGTTTCAAAACACATTCAACACAAATATGTGCAAATCTGAATGTACAATCATTGTTTACTTGTTTAATTTAACATATTGGAAAGAAATAAGACATAACATATGGCATACGTTTGGCCTCCCTACCAGTCAGTACTTGGAAAGACAACTTTTGGGTTAAAATCACAACCGGCTAACAGGTCTTTTCTGTAAACAGTTTTTTTTTTAACCACCTTACCTTGCAGAAGTTTCTAGTTCAGAAATATTCATATGTTGTATTGCATGCTCAGCATGTTTAACATAAGTCTGGGGACAGTGACGGACATTCCAAGAAAAGATGTTCATTTCTTCTATTTTGATGGATCATTATATTTTTATAATATCCAACCTTTTTTTTTATTTATCAGTTTCCTTATTGACCGCGGGACATTAGCGTTCAGGATTAAATAAATAATAAATAATAGAGTCCTTCCTTCTCTCTGTCCCTGCAACATTTCCTGTACCGTGCGGTTGGCTGTCACACAACACCAAAGCATAATAGTTTTATAAACATGCTTCTTCTTTTTTCTCTTACCTTTGGTGGCTGTGGTGAAAGAGTTACATTTTGTTTTTCAGCTTGCAGCACTTGTTTCCATAATTATTCTTTCTGATGACTCCTCCATGTAAACAATGTTTGTGCAACAACTCTGGGCCTTGCTATCCCTGTTAATGTATCATTATTCCCATACAAGTCAAAATTTCCTGTAGATCCTTGGCACTGATGTGGGGCTTTTCTTGGTATACCTGACCAGTCTGCAAACATGTTCTTCAGTGATCTATTGGGTTTCTCAATCTTGTCTTGACTTCAGTTTTCTTTTACTTCCATTTCTGAATGATATTTCTGGCAGTGAAAATAGCAAGCAGGAAGTGTTTAATTATCTTTTATAATCTTCTCTTGCTTTGTATTTTGTGGTCACTTTAATTTTAGGTCCTCAATCAGCTGCTTAGATAAGCCAGTGACTGTTAGGAACAATACACTGAGAGTTAAGAAGTATGTCATAATTCGATCATCCTCACCTAAAATAAATAAATGGCAATTGTACACTAAAACATCCATACAATACATAATACTCACTGCATATATAACTGATGACAGTACACTTAGATTAATGACAATGACAATGAATGAGTTTACATTTCTTGTGCTGTACTTATACTGCATATCTAGTACTGCAATTGTGCACCTGCTTCAGTAACTGTAAGAGGCTGGAGGCTGAATGAACATTGCTAAGGACACATCTTATTCAAGCACTTTGATTAAGAGAAAGTGTAAAACTCAAACTCTTTTACAGCAGGATCTTGTTTGACCTTAAGAAGACTAAAGAAACATTATACAGTGGTACCCCACATACCGAACGCAATCTGTTCCAGCAGCGCGTTCGTTATGCGGGGAGTTCGTTGTGTGAAACACAATTTCCCGTAGACTTCTAAGGGAAATCGTGTAATCCGT
>JBBPCZ010066926.1:0-12167 GCA_037974445.1 Brycinus macrolepidotus | reverse complement strand
TAAGATTGCCCTTCACTGGAAGTAAGGGGCCACCTGAATTCAATAATTAAGAGGTGTGTCCCAGTACTTTTGTCCATTTAGTGTATATCAAAGGTATGTAGGGTGATAACTATAAACAATACCAGCATGCCATTCTAGGAGGCATGAAAAGAATGTAGAAAGGAATTCTGACAGTCTTTGGAACATTAAACAACATAAATATTATAAACGAACCGTTAGTGTTATTTGTATTTATTCTGAGATTAATGTATGTATGGTTGCGTGGCAAAATTAGGTTTCGCTGATTTTAGAAAGGAAAATAATTTACTGTAAATTAACATTCTCAGGTAATCCCAGTAGAAATGAATTAGTCGATGCTTCACTTACCCAATCCTTATGAATAATCCCCAAATAAACATCCATGACAGAACCCGGTTGCTTTGGCACTTAATGCTAAAAGGAGGAGAGCTTTGAAAACATCCACATCTGCAGCACCTTGTGCTCAACTTCTCTTTGAAGGACTAATGAGATACCTAAAACGGTCGTCAGGGCAAACTCTGATGGATTGCCATCTGAAACCCATACATCATGTTCACGTCGTCAGGACGGCCGTCCTGTGCTTTGTCTCTGCAGCACGGTGATTATGACAGAATAATCGCAATAAATTACAACTTGTTGTGGCGGGTGAAAGAAAAGGAGTTGGAAATGCGATTGTGGGAAAGTGGATAATGTGAAGATGATGGCTGAAAATGGCTGGTAATTGGGGTGGTTTTTATGTGCACGCAGCTCGTCTCGGGAGGAGCGGTGCGCCATGAGGCTCTGGCTGCCGAGAGGAGCTCATTACCTTTTGTTATGGAGCCCAAATGTCTGGATCTTAATGATGGATGAGCCACTTTTCATCCCCAGAGCTGATAGCATGCAGAGCTGGGTCAAAGCCCTATTCACAGCATACGGGCTCGCAGCCCTCAGCGAAGAGACCAGGCCTCTGGAGAGCAAAAAGCTTCCAAAAAAGTTAAGGCCCCACAAATCTACCTTGTTTTGCGGAAATATCCCTCACCACCAAGATCAGAAAAAATGTAAATGGAATGTAAATATGATCCATGACAAACCATAGCAGTTCCCTTCTAGTACTACAGGATACAATACAGATGTTTTATGTAGTTCCATCAGGACGTGTTTTGGTCATCTTCTTGTATTTCATGGCAACATTATCTGTGGATTCAGCAGTCAGACATATCCTGAAGGTCTGAAACAAGGTTCATGTTTTTGTTAAATTGTCTATATTTTATGTGGTTTGGCTTGGTTACACTTTGCCAGTGCACTAAAGAACTTTGAAGGACGTAACTACGTCCTGTTATCACATACGTTCTTCACCTACATCCTGTCATCATTACATTATATTACATTACATTACATTAACTTGGCAGACACTTTTATCCAAAGTGACTTACAATTTGAGGAACGTTTCAGGATAGTGTGAAAACCAGAGGAGAGTTCTAAGTGCTAAAATCTTTAGGTAGGGAGTAGTGCAAGAAGATCGGATAATTGCGCCCGAGGAGGTGGTGTAAATTGCAAAAAGTAGTGGTCCCAGTATTGAGCCTTGCGGGACTCCAGCGGGTAACTGATAGGATGGTGATGTTCATCCCAACCATGATACCTTGAATGAATGCCCAGAGAGGTAAGATTTGATCCATGAATGAGCTCTGCCTGAGATGCCCATGTTCGAGAGTATGGATAGGAGGAGAATGTGGTCAGCAGGATCAAAGGCTGCTGATAGATCCAGAAGTATGAGAACCGAGGACTGAGCTGCTGCTCTGGCCGATTTTAAAGCTTCAGTCACTGACAGCAGAGCCATTAGTGAGGCGTCAAACACATGCGCAATAGTTGGCATGATGGTTGGAGAGATGCTGGGAAGAGCCGTGTAGGGATAGTGATGAGTGGACATGTAGTAGGACAGCTACAAGTCAGGAGTTTGAATACCTCACTCTCCATGAGAGGGGTAAAAGTGATGCACTTTCGACTCGAGTAGGTATACTGGGACACAGGTTGACCCTGTGTGATTCAGAGAATTGGCTACTGATAGCCGCCACCTTTTCAGTGAAGAAGGAGGCAAAGGCCTCTGCTGAGAGGTTTATGTTGGGTGGAGGTGGAGGAGCAATGTTTTGAAGTAAAGAATATGTTTCGAGTATCTGCAGTGCTGTTAATTTTGTATTAAATTACCTACCCCCAGTCAACATCACCTGCATCCAGTCATCACCCCCTTGTCCTTTCATCATCACCTTCATCCTTTCGTCATCACCTATGCCTGTTATCATCACCTGTGTCATGTTGTCATCACTTACACCCCATCAACGTCACCTGCATCATGTAGTCATTACGTACATCCTGTCGCCATCACCTGCATGATCAGCATCTCTGTGTATTTGACACTGGGCTTTTAGTTTTAAACATTGTTATAGCTAAGATCCCCAAAGAAAATAATGACAGAAGATAAGTTACCCCTGTTTCAGTGTTTGGAACTTTTTATTCACAGATTCATCAGAAACATATTATGGATATCATTTAAACAAAATATTTGTTTTCATGTTTGCTGTAAATTTGTGTCTGACGCAGCCTTTTTTCACTAATTATTTATACTTTAATGATATTTTTATGTATTTAGGTAGCAAAACTTGGATCTTACAGAAAACTGCATTGAATTAATTATTTTGCATTGAATTGCCAGGCACCATCCCTGTCAGTACCAGTTAATCCCGCCTATGGGGTAAGTTGTAACATTTTGGCTGAATCTGCACAAACAATGTTGGAAGTGAAGTTTATGTTTTCATCGTAGCAGAGATGTTTAGGTTTAGGTTCCTAATTTCAAAGGGCTTGTATCATGGAAAATTTTCCTCTCTTTTTTTAAAGAGTTTGATATAAACATTGTTTAGTTTTCACTCCCCAGTCTGTACTGTTCTGCAAAAACAGCATGTTTTGATTTTTTTGTGATGTAAAACTGAATACATTAACAATACATCGTCCCACACCTGTCCAGCCCATTCAGGCCTTAGTTAAAAGGAGTGGTTCATTCTGAACTGCAGAATAAGTCAGGCAATGGGAATGGAGGTCATCTACATAAATAAAGAGTCTTAAAGGCATGGTAACCCAAAGTGTTTATTTCTAAAGGATAAAGGATAAAGAGAGTTGAAAAGAGTTTTTGTTACAAAAAATTACATCATAAGTGGATCTTGGGAGAAAAATAGATACAAGAAAATTATTTAGCAAAAAAACAAAATTGCTAGGTTGTGTTTTGGAGTCCCCTATGTAATTAATCATTAATAACAGTAATAACATGATATAGCATGGCACAGCAGTCCTCCTCAGGGTTAGGACTGCACAAGTAGTTTTGCTAAACTGTGTCTTTTCTGGCTTTACTTCATATTTTCATTGGGAAGTTTCCTTTTTGATCCCATCCACTGCTCCCATATGCAAATGCACCAGGCCCCCGGATATTTCTGAAGAGACGGAGCGCTGTCAAAAACGACCATCTACTGGCCAGGGCCTGACGCGAACGACTCTGAGACCACACGGCGAGGGCCAAACACTGACGAACATTGTGCGACGTTTTGGCCTGGGTGGCGGTGGTTAACAGAGGTTTTCATGGCCCTCGGATAGCCATGACCAAATCAATCAAAATGGTCATTTAGTTTGAGCCAGCAATAAGAAAACCAGCCGAGAGGGAGGTTGGTGCAGGGCCAAAAGCAATACTGCCGACACTGTCTTCTGGTTCAGATGAACGCTCTGGGCAGAAATATCTGCAGAATGACGGAGAGGATTCTGTCCAAGCCTTCCATCTGCACACTAAAGATGAGTGATATAACAATGTCACATGGAATGAAAGGACCAAAAGGTAAGACAAATAGATTCGGAGGGCACCAGACGTATTTGTCATTTTCAGACAAAAACAGAGAGGACTGATTAGTTTACCTCGCTTCTGGCAGGCGCTTACTATGCCAAAGACATACTGCAAAAGTCTAAAACCAGACCTGGGCTTGTCATTCTTCCATTCAGCCCTGGGATCACATTTCCAAGACACACAGCGCCCTCCATAAACATTTTCATGTGAGAATTAGCATTGCAGTGCAAAGGATCTTAGAACAGAGCCTTGTGGGACACCACTTTTCACTTCGTTGGATACAGACACATAAATGTTTATATTTACACCCTATTAGCAATAAGTTTGGTAGCCGTATCTGGCCTGAAAAGCACACTGAAAAGGTCTAAATTGACTTTTGCATCAGAAGTGTTCACAGTGGGGATGAATGATCCAAAAGCATCCTTTTATTACATGAAATCGTTTTTAAAGTCTGATGCCTGAAACATTGTTTTGAAAAGAAGGTTTTGGCTTAAAACTAAACCCATTCATGGTGGAGCGATACATGGAGGGTGTCATGAGGCAAAATATGCCCCAAAGAAAACTGCTTTAGTTCAGATACTATTTTACTGTTATCAACATTCCATAACAACACACAGGAAACGTGCAACTTCACTGGGCATTGAAAGTAAATAAAATGGCTATATTTGTGTTGGTGTTGTGACGTCTGGACCCATTCACCCCCACTGTAAAGAAATCTGATGCACTACAATTTGATTTGTAATATGTTGGATGAAGAAATGGATATTTCAAAGGAACACACGCTTTCTTTCAGTCATACCGTAAAACTGTCCGGAAAAGTCAACAACACATAAAAGCAAGTAATATATACAATTGAAGATTTTTGGACTGTGGTGCTGAAGTATGACCTAACTTTTTCACAGCATCCACCTTGCTCACTTTCCTTTCATCCACTAATGCCAAAACTAAATGCTAAAACTTTTCAGAGCTGTTCAGAGTGGTAGAGAACCTAAACCCACAACATTATGTCAGCTAAAGTACGCCATGAAAGGCAGCTGAAGATATTTGAATGGCTCGGATACCAAACCACAATTTCAATTTTCGTCCTCCTGAAGAGATTCTCTGCAGAAGTGTCTTTGGTGGTCTCTTTCACTTCTCTAGACATTCTCTAATTTCAGTGTAGACTCTCTAGTTCTTTAGAGTGTCTAGTTTATATAAAGAATCTAATTTCTCTAAACGCTCTCTCTAGTTTCTCTAATCACTCTGTAGTTTCTCTGAAGGCTCTCTAATTTCTCTAAACTCTAGTTTCTCTACACTCTCTTATTTCTCTAAATTCTCTCTAGTTTCCTCAAAGACTCTCTAATTTTTCCTAAACTCTCTTTAGTTTCTCTGAAGACTCTCTAATTTCTCAAAATTATCTAGTTTCGTGGCAGACTCTCTTATTCCTCTAAACTCTCTCTAGTTTCTCTAAAGTCTCTACTATTTCTCTAAACTCTCTCTGGTTTCTCTGTAGGCTCTCTGGTTACTCAGTAGGCTCTTTGGTTTCTCTGTTGAACCTCATTGGCTAGCTGCCTCCATCTGTCACTGCTGTAGTTTTTTTTTTTTTTGCCTCTTGGCTTCTGGCAGCATGGGGAAACAAGTGTTTAAAGCTGCTGAGAGTGCACACACACACTGCAGTGACTGGAGGAGATTAAGCATCTTTTTCCTCATCGCTTTTCGTCTCGATTTTCTCAGACACTTCTTGAGGACAACACAAAGTCTTTGTGTTAACTTAACATGGCACTTGTCTTGGTTTCCTTGGTGCAGGTTCTTCTGGTTTTGGATATGGTTGGAATTAAATGGGTGGACTCTGCATTTCTTCAGGGCGCAGGCGGCACGGAGCGGGACATGGTGGCAACAAATATGTTTAAAATTTATGAAAAGTTCAGCAAGGAGCCTCACAGACACAGAGACGATAACACTGTCAGGAGCTTCAGAGCACTCTCAGGTAAATCACATTTCCTTCACACTCACACTTCTGGTACAGAAGACATTTATGGTTATTTAGGCTTTAATATAGTATAAATACAGTTTTTATATATAAATTAGTATATATAAATTAGTATAAATACATAATAAATATATAAATACTCATAAATATGTAAATACACACACAGGAACACACATTTTGTTAGTGTATATTGAGTGTTTTATAATTACACCATCTTTCAGCCTTTCCTCTGAAACCCAGGACTTCAGTGAAGGAGTTTGTCCCCTTTTCATTGCAGTAACAGACTTTAACCTTTTATTAAGGCTAGATATTGGAACACAAGAGCATTAGTGAGGCTGAATGATTACCTCTTGATCACAAACACTTCTCCAACTCTTCCCAAAGGAGCTCCGTCACTCCAGAGAAATTCCACAGCCCAGTGCTGGCGGGCTTTATTCCCCTCTTGCCCACAGACACAGCGACCTTAGGTCCCATAACTGCGTCAGCAGAGAGAACCTAAAGTCATAAGAAGGACTGTCTAGATACTTTTGGACAAATAGTGCTGGTCATACATAACTCCAAGATGAAGATGTTTGTCCTTTGGAGTATTGGTTCCTCCCAGTGATCTTTTTCATGCTTTTAGTAATTCTTTTCTTTCTGACATTGTCTCCCTTGGGGACACTCATTAGGGGGCTCACATTTCTGCACAAACTGCAGTGTTGAATGTAAAAAAGCGACAACTAAAATAAAATTAAAAAATGGAGAAAAAGTCAAACAATAGATTGTTGCCGATCAGTTCACAAGTGTATTGGGACTGCAGAGTGTATGAGTGTGTACCTGAATGCTATCATGGTCAGGTGTCTTTCTTCCACACAAGAGCGGTCACCATTAAGCCAAAAAAATAAAAATAAAAACGTTTACAATTTTTGATAAATATTCTGCTATCTGAGTGATAAACAGGGAATCCACATGTCCTCCCAAAGCTGTGTTCAGCAGTCTGAACGTTCTCCAGAGGGGGGGATCTATTAGCACTGCGATCCCTTTTCATCACTGAAAGGGAGTAAACCCACACCAGCAGGATCTAACATATGTGCACATGTTTGTCGAAGATTTCATGCATGTTTGCTGTAATGAATTGCACACATATGATTATTCAAATAATCACCAAATAAAAACTAGATTACTCAATTACAATTATAATCAGAAGTGACAGCAAGCTGAGGTCATAATAATATTAATTACAGCTTTATGCTTACAGCACTTTTCATATGTGCTTTACATAAAACTGTAAAATAATTAAGTTTAAAAGTGTAATGTAAAGAGTAAAGAGGCTTCTTCACTAATTTACAGAGGGTGATCGCAAAACTTGGCTAAACCTTTGTACAGCTGCACATCACATTAAAGGGGAATTCCACTTATTTTTCAAAGTCCCCCATAATTCAGTGTTTGTAAACAAAGGTGTTCAGAATGGGTTTGGTGTGAAATGGCTCAGTGTAGTCCCTCAGATGTCTTTACAATGTCGGTGTATGGAACCAGACATCACTTCTCCAACACAAATATAGCCATTTTATTTCCTCTCCAAACCCACCAGTGAAGCTACATATGTCTTCTGAACTTGTTATATGTAATTCTGATGATGGTAAAATAGTAAATCTGAACTAAATCAGTTTTCTATTGCGACTTTTGCTTTACGACACCCGGAATGCGTTTAGTTTTACATCCAAAAGCTTTGATAAAACAACGTTTCAGGCAGCACATTCAGAACCATTTCATGTAACAACTTTGTGTGAGGAAGCTTTTAGAGGCAGACATCTGGTTCCATTCACCAGCACTGTTTCTACTCGGTAAGCTTCTACACCAAACTGAATGACATTTTTACCACTTAATTATAGGAGGATTTTTAAATAATTGTAGAATTTCCCTTTAACATTTCTTTTCTTTTTTCTGAAACATTTCTTTTCAGTGTCCTCCAACAGCAAAGTCCTTGTCTATTTCAACCTGACCTCCATCCCTGAGTCAGAGGTGATCCTGTCTGCAAACCTGCACTTCTTCAACCAGCCAGGCCGCCAGCGACCCTGGAGGTGCCGCCGTTCCCGAGGGCCCTTGTGCCGCATCCAGCACATGCAGCCATCATCCCCTGTGCAGATTGTTCTTCGAGGAACATCGCAAAATGTGGCCTCGTCCCGTATTTTGGGGAATGTCACATTGTTCCCTCACAGAAAAGGACCTTGGCAGACGACAGATGTGTCCTCGATTATCCAGCAGGCGCACGCTCGGAATGAGCTCCTCATTTCAGCAGAGCTTCACTTTGGCGAAAAGCACCAGTGGCAGCACCACAGTTTGCCTTATGTTCTCGTGCATGCCAATGACCAAGCCATAGCCGAGCCAAACAGCATCGCCATAAGCTTGCAGAGGTACAGCCCGTTTTCTGCAGGGGAAGAGAGAGGGACTAATCCACCCATGGCCACCCCGAGCTCTAGAAACAGAAGAAATGCAGACCATTTACAGAACAACTTTCTTCCTGACGTCCAGTTCGAGGATCCAAAACACAAGGACCTCTGGTACAACACTTATTTTGCATTAAAGCTCAGACCCTTGGGCAGGATCCAGGGTGAGAGCCAGGACCACGGGGTGAAGAGCGGAGGGAGCACATCCCAGGAGCTGAGCTTTGATGAGAGGACCATGAAGAAGGCTCGTCGCAAACAGTGGAGCGAGCCTCGAGTGTGTTCCAGGCGTTACCTGAGGGTAGACTTTGCAGATATCGGCTGGAGCGAGTGGATCCTGGCCCCGAAAGCATTTGATGCCTATTACTGCGCGGGAACATGTGGATTTCCCATGCACAAGGTCAGAGCACGAGTTAAGCAGGCCGGCATCAAAGGCTCGGCACTGGATAATGGTTTCCTGTCATATGTGCAGGCTTGGTTTCTGAGCGTATACGAATATCTTTTCCACTGACAGTTTAGCCTAAGCCTCGGCCAGAAATCTAGTCCCGGAAATTTGGTGGGAATTCCAGGCAAAAGTGATCAGTGTTAAAAGATAAAGGTATCAAAAAGGGTCCTTTGGAGTGGGAGAACCACTTTTTAACCCTTAGGTCACACTTCACTGAGGAGCAGCATTCGTAAGGCTACGTAACATCTTTTCATGGCAACATTTTCTGTACATTTTAGAGTGTGGTTTCTTTTCATTTGGTTTAGAAAAAAGTTCAACATAAAATAGAAATTGAACTTTGACCAGAACTTTTGCAAACAGCAGTAATACTGTTTATAAAAAATGTATCTACAATGCACAGTGAGCTGTCTACACACTCAGGACAGGTTAAATCTCACCCTTACCTTGTTTTATACTTCTTATTGCACTGTTTTGTTTGTTTAACAATGTTTTATGTCTGTTGCACTATATGTACACTGTAGAACCTGAGCTTCGCAATTTTGTCTGTCTGTATACTTGTATATGGTTGAGATGACAAAGTTCACTTTGACTTTGACTTTGAAAAAACACCACAGTAAAGCTGCATAAACAATTAAGGTGTGTTTTAACAATTAAGGCTGCTACTGTCCATTGAATGTAATGCCACCTCTAAAAGTGTGGACGCTTGTAAAGGTTTATGCAGGCTTATGTCTGTTGTCATAAAAGTCTTATGGAGGTGTCATGTAGCCTTATGAATGCTGCCCTCCAGTAGTGTGTCAATGGGCTTTTTATTGAATTCTTCCAAGAGCCATTTATTTGTAAATAAGATGTGTGAATGAGTGAAATCCTCTTAAAAATTTTAAAGGACCTCTGCATGGCAAAGGTTCTACCACAGTTCCTTGAACCGTAGGTCACATTTAGGAACCGTATAAACACTCAGTGCTGGGCTTTTTTTTGTCTCAAGACTAACAGTCAAAAAATCAGTCCACAGACCCCAGATGTGGTCGATTAGCCAAGACGGATTTAGAGTCCAAGTTTTGTTTCTTTAGTTTAGAACATTACCTACGAGGATAACATCACTAACACTAAACGTCAATAGTCTCCCAATTCTTTCTCTGGACCCGCTTCAACCTCATCATTAAGCTGGAGCAGACTTGTGGGTGTGGTTTAGGACACAGTACGACTTACTGTGAGCTGTGAAAATGAACTTTAGCGCTACAGGCAGCCATTTCAGACGACACCAGGCCTTGTCAGATTCCGCCATATTTATGACTCACAGAAAATGATTCTAGACCAGCACTCCTGCTGCTGAGATGGTTTGTGAAAACACACCCTGTTGTGTAAAAAGGCGGCTCACAGCGCTTGGCTGCACGCTGAATTTTAGTTCATTTTTATAGCTCACAGAAAGTCATACTGTGTCCGAAACCACATCTACAATCTTTTAACAGTGAAAGATTTGTTTAACTGTTGCCTTCTAGTGTTAGTGACATTAGCCTCACTGATCAGTCAATCAACTACACCAGTTGAGCACTAATTTAGGCATCTGATTTACTGAATCAATTTTTGCTTCCAGGTCGTCCATCCTTCCAATCATGCCACCATCCAGAGCATTGTGAGGGCTGTTGGGATAGTCCCTGGAGTTCCTGAGCCATGCTGCGTCCCTGAGAAGATGAGCTCGCTAGCCGTGCTGTACCTGGACACCACCAGAGACATGGTGCTTAAGGTTTTCCCCAACATGTCCGTGGACACCTGTGCTTGCCGATAAGGCGAGGAAGTGGCGCAAATAAATTCAGAGACTGTGGACAGGCCTGCCAATGCACCGACTCCTGAAAGGCACAAGATGCCGCCAGCTGCTCAGCTTTGACCATTTCAGACGTATAATTCAGTGACTGAATGTCCAATGCCCAAACACAAGACCTCAGAACCTCAAAAACTGCTCAGACAAAACAGTATGAACTCACGCTCCAGGCTCCCGTCACATTTTACAGTCAGTTACAGTGAGCTGAACAGCTGAGTGTTCATTCAAGCCCCAGTGAGGAGCTGCTGAAACAGAGCCATGTGCAAAAGTTTAGGAGCCCCTGGTCCAACGGCATGTTTTTGTTGATTTTGTAAAGTGTAAGTAAGTTACACTTTAACTACAGAGACACACTTTAATACACAATTACTGTTTATTTGCTCATTTTAACACATCATTTAACAATAAAAACATAAAACATGGCTTGGCTGAAAGTCATGGCATATTCTGTGGTTTAATTACATTATTTCCAACACATTACAGGAAAATAAATGGAAATTGTGTGCTACAATTTGTGCAAAAAAAAAGCCATTTGTGCACTGTTGAGATATTTATTTTATTTATTTTCACTTCAATCAACAAAACAAGTCATTTCACCAGGTGGCACCCAAACTTTTGCATACCTGTAGATACAGTATATACTGTACTGTGCAAGCATCTTAGGCTGCCGGAGAATATGATGTACTGAGCGCTTGTTTGAATACTGACATTAGAATAAACTCAAACAATTAAACAGTGATTGATGTGAGAGGGAATGTGCCAAACTGTCCTGGACGAAGGCCAGTGTTTCCAGTTCTCATCCAGTCCCTACTTTATCTATTATGCACTTCATTAAGTTACATAGCCTCTGATGGAACTGGACACATCCACGCGAAAGTGCTGGAGCTCCGAGACGATCAGAAACCAGACCTGTGCTTACTTCACTGACCCCCCCACTAATGGGGTCAGACACATTCACTGCCCAGATCCAAACAGTTTTCATGGTGGTACAGTACTGAATATGTCATTTCTAGATGTCACAGCATTATGTATATTTATTCATTCATGCATTCATTTTCTGGCCGGGACCGGGTCGCTGAGGCTGAGGAGGGTAGCCTAGACATTCCTTGGGGGGATCTCAAGGCAGTCCCAAGGTAACCAAGATACATAGTTCTCCCAGTGTATTCAGGGTCTGCCTCGTGTTCTCCTCCCAGTCCTCCCAGTATGTATATATATACATATATATATATATACATATGTAATGTGATATATGGTTATATGATATATAATATATGATTATATATGATATAACCATATATATATATATATGTACAGCCATGGAAAAAACAAATAAGAGACTGCATTATTATTTTTTTCTGGTTATTGCTTTTGTAATTATTGTTTTATACATTACTGACCACACTTGATTCAAAATTCCAAACAAAAAAATGTTTGGAGAAAAATTTTAAAATAATACATATAAATAATATATTATACCTTGGAATTGTTGAATTACACAACACTCTTACATTATTTTACAATTGCAACAATTAAAATAGTAATGTTAAGTGCATAGTGTGTGCATGAGTGAGCTCTGTTTCATCCCATCAGAAACTGAATCAGGAGTGAAGCTGCTGGAATACAGCACATAGAACAGCTGCTAT
>JBBPCZ010066905.1:0-12167 GCA_037974445.1 Brycinus macrolepidotus | reverse complement strand
GCTAAATACAATGTACTGCACCTTAGGTTTTCATGTGAACATATTTTAAACAGTTTCTTAAATTTGTAATCCTACAGTAGCTACATGCACAATCATGGTTTGCTCTCACATGAAATTAGTGTTTTAGAGGAGGAGTGGTTTACTTCCTGCTTAGTGTTTTTAATGGTAGACCATTAAGATGTGTTAACTCCTATGGGTTGTATCAACAGTGCTGAATTTCTTAAATTGGAATTTATTTGTAACATTTTCTCCAGTCTAAAACCTCATTAGATTGAACCATGTTCTACTTAGCAGAACAGATCAAACCCACATCTGAACAATTTGGAACCATTCATTCATTTTCTGTAACCGCTTAATCCTTACTTGGGTAACGGGTACCCGGAGCCAGCAGGCGTGAAGCAGGGACACACCCAGGACGTGGCACCAGCCCACCGCAGGGCACACAAACACACACCATTCACTAACACACTCATACCCATGGTCAATTTGGAATCCCCAATTCACCTGGCACTCATGTCTTTGGACTGTGGGAGAAACCAGAGACCCCAGAGGAAACCCACACCACCATGAGGAGAACATGCAAACTCCACATACTCAAGGCCAGGACGTGGATTCAAACACCCAAACTTGGAGGTATGAGGCAACAGTACTACTCACTGTGCCACCGTGGGCTCATTATTCAAGAGGTGCAGAGAGGTTTCCTATCAGTGGCCTGAAGGATTTGTCTTGTTTTGATATGGTAACACAAATATTTTTCTACTTGATAAATTATTGAATAGTTTTGCTTTGCTAGTTGTTATGCCAATGTTTTTAGTATTCACTTAGAAATTCAGATAACTGAATGTATAGATGTTACATTTTCTGTTTTCAGAATTTTGATTTCCATTATTAGGCATTAAACTAAATAATGCCTAAATTGATCACTCAGCAGTCAGTGTAGTCATAAAGATATTAGTTTACATGAAAGGCTACACAAAAAATAGCTGTTATTAGTTGTGGTTGTTAGTGGTATAATGGTTCTGGACCAAAACCAAAATCCACAGTTAGTGGTCTATGGTTCAGCTGTTGTTGCACGTGATTTTTATTACTGCAGATTTTTATTTTGGTTCACTGATAGCTCTTTTTCACTGATCTGGATCTGATGCCTAATCTAGAAGTAGTTTCATGCATTGCACGGATCGCCACAATTGATGACATCAGTGGCTACTGAAGGGATTATCGCAAGAAATTCCTCACCGTTTTGATAAAATATGAGGAAAGGCGGTGACAGTGAAAGCCACAAAATCTAAATAGCAAAAGAGAGTATGCATTAAGCAAAATGGGCTTGTTCTGAAAGGCACCAAGGCACAAATGGCTCTTTACTGTGGAAAATAGGTGTGAGTGAGAGCAATGGCTGCATGGCTGTACATAGCTATTGGCCTATTTGAAATAGTAGATTTTGATCACTGTTATGTGCTCATGCCATGGGATTTGGATTGAGATGAAATGTTCTCAAGCTATTATGTGAAATTCCAAGTAGATGTACACAGATGTAAACAATATTGTCATGAATCCAGCCACTACCACTGCCACGCCCCCCACCACACCACCATGAACAACTTACTGATTGCGTTCTCCAGAATTCTAGCCATGCCCCTCGGTCGCGCCCCCACGCACGCACTAGGAACCAATCTTCGGATCTGCTGTTTATAACCGGATGTTGCACACTATCCTCGTTTGTTCATGGACCTACCTCTCGCATTCCTTGGATTACTCTTAGTTTGCCTTTTTGTGGATTACCTGTTTTTTGACCTTGCTTCGTTTTTGACTTCGCTTTTGGATTATCCTTTTGACTGGACTGGTACGATCCTTGCCTGTTACTAAACCTCGAACTTTGCTTGCCGCCATTTTGTATTCTTTGGTCGCCATTTTGTCTGTCTGCTTTCCCGTGTACTGACTCACCCTGTTGCCATTCGACCATTCTTTATTTCTGTGGATAGGACTTTGTTTGAACACTTGCTACCCCCCGTCGGTACTTCTATTATTCAATAAACTTCTCTTCACTTCTTCTCACATCATCTGCAACTGTGTACTTACTCTGCATTGTGCCAAATATAAATGTAACAATATGTACAAACTATAGACTAAATGTATCTGAACTACTTAATGTATCTGGAAAATAGTAGATGGGCAAACTGACATTGTGGAAAAGTCGAATGGTGTGCTTTATAGTAAAGAAAAGGTGCAGAAGGCATTATGGGGAGTGCTGTTGAGTGAGTGTGAAGCAAGTTTTGGTTGAGGAGCCTTATGACCTGAGGATAATTCAGTTCAGTTCAGTTTTATCTATATATCACTTTTTACTATGGATATCACAAAGCAGTTTTACAGAATCCAGGTCTGAGCCCCTAGTGAACAAGCCAAAGGGAGCAGAGGCAGGGAAAAACTCCCTAAAGCTGGAGGAAGAAACCTCAAGAGAAACCAAGACTCAAATGGGCTGAAGATTGACAGAGAATAAAAAAGATGTCCCTATGGAGATAACCAGCAACAAAAGACCCTCATGTACAGACTTAATCATTGTTGAGCAGTTGAGCAAGAGAAAGTTATATGACATCTAGTCTTTATATCCTTTATGCAATCCTCAATCTTTATGAATCTATATTTATCATCTGAGTTGGCTCAGATATAAATTTGTGTGTCATCTTTTACTTTGGTGTGCACTGTTCCAGTGACGCTAACCATATTTTCTACTCTTTGTAGTAGAATAGAGTGGTCTATGGAGTCGAATGCCTATGGTTGAGCAAAACCAGCAGTATAAAGGCCTTGTCAGCGGACAGTAGAAGATTTTACTATAACTGTTTTGGTGCTGTGAAAGGCTGGAATTCAGATTGGAATTTTTTATAGATATGATTCTTATGCAGAAGCGAACATAACATAACTTTAAAACCTTAAATAAAATGGTAGACGGTAATGGTCTGTAATTTGAGAGCTTGCATGAATCAAGATTTGGTTTCTCTAACCAGGCATAATAACCAGGCATAGTAACTGCTAGTTTTGAGGCTTTAGGTAAATACCCCATACTAAGAGAGGAGTTTATTATTGCCAAAAGAGGCCCAGTTATTACTGGTAAGACTTTTTTAAGTAGGCTTGTAGGAGCTGAATCAAGTGTGCAGGTAAAAGATTTTGAAGAGAGGATAATCGTGGTGAGTTGAACAGTGCCTGTTGAACAGGATTAAAAAATGGCAGCCTCTCAGCTGCAGCTAAATTTTGAACAGTATCTACACTGTCTGTATCAGGCAGCAGACGTTGTGGAGTAAGACTTATTGTTTGAATTTCTTGTCTAATGGCTTTGATTTTATTGTTTAAAAAGGCCGTAAAATCACTACTATTGTAGATTGCAGGTATCTGAGGCTCTGCACCTCCCTAGTTTCTAGTTAGTTTAGAGATTGTACTCAATAGAAACCCAGGATTACTTTTGTTAGATTCAACGAGGGACAATAGCGTGCCATATTAAGTGCTCTGTTTTGCTTTAAGGCAAATGTTGATCATTATACCAAGTAGGGAGCTTTTTGTCTCTAATTCTTTTGTGTCTTAACGATGCAACATTATCTAGAGTTGTCTGAAGAGAGTTCTTTAAGCATTCAGTGAGGTTATCTAAGTCTTCTGCACCATATGGAAAGCCAACTGTTGTTGATAAATTTGGGAGATTTTCTAAAAAAAACTAAGAGCTGTGCCAGATGTTATTGTACAGCTAATAAGAAAGTTAGCGTATGTGTTTTATATTGTGGTTAGGATGAAGCTCAGATGTGACCAGATGCATATCCGCAAGAAAATGCAAAACATTGGTTTTATGGGCAATAAAAGGTTTTTGTTAAAAAAAAAGAATTTACTCACAACGTATATTCGAATCGGTGCTGAGAATGGGTTTGGGGAGGTGTACCTTCTTCAGTTGTCTCAGAAAGTGCAGACGCTGCTGGGCTCTTTTGGTCAAGGAAGCCGTGGTCCAGGAGAGGTCCTCTGTAATGTGAACACCCAGGAACTTGGTGCTCCTCACTCTCTTCACCATGGCACCATTGATGCTGAGTGGAAGGTGGCCAGCCTGGGTCTTTCTGAAGTCAACAGTCAGCTCTTTTGTCTTGTCAACATTAAGAGACAGATTATTGCTCTTGCCCCAGACCGCCAGCCATCGCACGTCCTCTCTGTACGCCATGTCATTGTTGTCTCTGATGAGCCCCAAAACTGTGGTGTTGTCTGCAAACTTGATGATGTGGTTCGTGCTGGAGCTGGAGGTGCAGTCGTGAGTCAGCAGCGTGAAAAGTAGTGGACTCAACACACATCCCTGGGGGGCGCCTGTGCTCAACGTGATGGTGTAGGAGCTGGTATTGCCAATCTGGACTGTCTGGGGTCTTCCAGTAAGGAAGCCCAGGATCCAGTTGCAGGTGGAGGTGTTCAGTCCGAACAGGTCCAGCTTACTATCAGGTTTGATGACAGTAACATCCCCAAAGCATTTTTTGATGCATCCTGTCACTGTCTCTGCGTACTCATTGATGTCTGTGTGCTGACCAGTGGTCGCCGCTCCTCTGAAGATGCTCCAGTCCATGCACCCAAAACAGTCCTACAGGGCTTCAGTAGCTCCCTCTGTTCTGATCTGCTTTGTTACAGGTTTTGCGCTCTTCAGCAGTGGGTTGTATGCTGGAGTCAGAACTGCTGAATTAGTTATTTTGACTTTTTGCCATTTAAAACCACCATTTTAAAGATCCAGAACCCGGAAATTTCAGGATTTTTAAAGTTTGAGATCTATGGTTCTGCACAACAGATGATCATGAAATGAAGCTTCCAGTCAAGTTTGGAGCCTCCACTCTGGACCACAAACACACAGAAGTTCCAAATAAGGGCATCCTTTTGTACACAACAGTGTTTTAGCAGCACTTATTTTCTGAGGGTTAGTCGAGTAAAGGCTCAAAATAAAACATTTTTCACTTATTCTAATAGGATTGTGTATGTAGTTGTACCCAGTGGGGGTGGCCTCAATTAGTGTAACAAACTTCTCAGGTCTAATCCAGGTCTCTGTAAGACATAATCAGTGATAATTTCATTTTCATGTACAGCTTTAGGAGTAAGCAATCTTTTGTTAGGCAGGCCGAGCTTTAGATCTCAAGTGCTGTTTGAGAAAGATAGATTAAATTATTAGAACACACTTTTTAAGCTTTTCTACTTTTCTGCTGTGTTTGGAGGACAGACACAGTCTTGATAGAGTGGGACCTAGGAGGTGACTCAAGGCAGCTAGCAGACGGCTGGTTTAGCCAGTCTGTCTGCTGCCTGGCCTCGGCACTGATTTGTCAGCAGTGACTATCTGAGCTGCACTCCCGGCTAGCTAACAGGCTATGACCTGTGCTGCAAGAAATGAGAGTAGCACAAGGTGTGGATACCATCCCGAGCCAAGAGACCAGCCTCTCCCTCAAATGTGGACCAACTGTCCACATTTGGATGGAGCCAGAGCACATTATGGCATCAGACATTGTCTGAGGTAATTTATACACCTCTTAACATTATTCTTAGTAACCTCTGACTGCCGCAGATGAATGTCATTAGCCCCTACATGAATCACTATCCTATAATACCTATGGCTAGCTGACAGTTTCAGGTTTCCTGTAATGTGTGGTGCCCAGGCTCCCGGTATACAGCTATAAATGGTATAAACAGTAGCTGGTGCTGAAGCCCCTAAAGGAGTTGTTAATTTTATATAACCAGAGCACTTTTAGCAGGCTTCTCAGCAAGTGTCTCACTAAGCAGGGCAAACCTGTTTGACATCTGAATTGGAGGAGGTGAGTAGTGCTCACTTGGGGAAACTCTCATATGATGGAAAGCTTTTTGATTATACTGCCAAATCTCCACCCAATCAACCTGCTGTGGGAGCTGTATAGCCAGAGTTATGGGCGTGCTATCTCCCCCTAAGGCACCCAAAGTTGCTAGCAACAAGCCTGACTCTTGCCTTCTAGCCCTGATTAAAGTGAAGGTGTGCACCTCTAACTGAGAAACTTTCTCCATCATAGGTAAACTAACTGACACTTCTGATGAATAAAATTTCCACAATAGCTAGCAGCAAAGAAGAGGATGATCTAAACACTCAGAGCAGACAAGGAGCTCAGTGCCCTCCACACTGATACATTGCTTCGATCTTTTCCATGTCTGTGATTTGGTGATGTTGTTGACAGATGAGAATAGTTCAAAATGTAAGGTTAACTCACTGAAGAACAAAGAACAAGCAATGCCGAAAATGTGAGCAGCAGCATTAGGAAGCAACGTCACAGTGCGAGCGCACATCCTTAAAGCTCCTCTTGAGTCTCCCAGCCATGGCCATTAGGCTGCACAACTATTTGCACAAGTTTAGGGGGCAATACTGATTGTTGCTGTGATAGGAAGAGCCCTTGATAATCAGGATTGCTTTGGTCTAACAGTGTCTGATGTAGATGTTCTGCAGGGAGGGCAGAGCAAAGCTGTTGCTGCTTTGCTGCAGTTGCTGCAGGGCTTTGTGGTCTTAGACGTAGCAGTTCCCAAACCATGAAGTGATGCTCATGGTCAGGTTGCTCTCGACAGCAGCTTTATAGAATTTTTTTAGGATCGCAGGAGAGACCCTAAACTACTTTATCTGTTTTGAATGGTAAAGACACTTCCTCGCCTTAGTGACCAACATGTTTGTGTGTTGTGTCCTGGTAAGATCCTCTGAGATCTAAACCATCTCCTTTGTCTTGCTTATGTTCGCCTGACACCATGTTGTCAGGTTCTCTACCTCCTTCAGGTAGGCAGAATCATTGTTGTTGGAAATAAGAGTGAGCACTACCATGCATTCAGCAAACTTTACAATACTGAATTATCATGAAATTCTCAGTAGACTCTCTGCAGCGTAAAAAAGCGTAGAGAGTAGAATGCTGGTTTGTTTGCCATTGTATTAGCAGGTTTGGTTATGAGTCAGCTTTAGAATAAATGGAGCTTAAGTGAAGTTCATTTATAAGTAATTTATCTTGTGGCTATACATGCATGAATGAAGTGAGTACCCTTTATGATCTCTGTATATTGTGTTACTTCAGTTGGTTTCACTTTTGCAGATGTGGATTAGTTTGCTGTTCTTGTGAGTTTGTAAATTGTAGTGTGTTTAGTGCTTAACTATTAACAATTTTGGTTGTATGTTTGTAAGCTGCTTTTTGTTGTAGCACTAGCAAATGGTGAGCAGATGATGTTACTAAGTGGTCTGGGGCACGTTTTTAAACATTTTTTCTTCACTGGTAGTTTTATAGCCACAGAACCTTGCACTGTGCTGCCTTTGTGATTAAAAGTGCAGAAAGTTCACTCCTCTGCTTTTTTTTGTGAAGACAGTAGCTCACAGTGAAAGACATCTGCAGTATATCCCTTAAAGCTCTCCCAGCAATGTTTTCCCCCCAATGTTAAGTATTTAATACCATAGTTTTTTAAATAAATGTTAATATAAACAGACTTAAAACATCTATTATGCATCTGATATGTTTTACCATTGTATCATATTTTAGTGTGACACTTGGTGACAGTACCCAGTGCTATTGGTAAATCAGTGTATGTACAAAGGTTATTCATGTGGGGGATATTCTCACTGTGACAGTTGACCTGTAGTGAAACAATGCATTTTCCTTAATCAAAGATGGCCTTGCATTCCCAAAAGCACAAATAATTGTAAAACACAAGTGCATTCACCAACTTTCACTTTGGATCAGGCATTCTTTTTTTTTTTTTAACAATTTAGTCAAAGAACTGCCATTTCTTACAAAAAATTCAAGTTGGCTAAATTATTCATACATCTGTGGTCCATGACTGCAAGGCACTGTTCTGTAAATGGTTAGTTCTAATTGCCAGTGGCTAGCATGCACATTGGGTAGGTTGGCCCACATGGTCACATGCAGTTAAGTTTCCTATAAGGATTCCAACATATTGTGCTATCTTGTCTATCAGCAAGAAAAACAGTCCAGCACTAATGGGGGCCAAAAGCAATATGAGTAACAAAAGCTACACACCAAAATGCTCCACTTAGCAGACGGACCAAGGAGCAAAGGACTAAACAAAAAGATGTGAGGAGGCACGGTATCGTATATTAGCATGTGTAAGGCATGTGCTTTATCTCCTTTTACAGACTGGAAAAGAAAGCCAGATAGCTCAATTTGGATCTTATTATGATAAAGATTTCTTTTATTTTCAATGAAAATGTAAATTTATAGAGCAATTGTGAAAAACCAGTCTCTCATTCATCAACATGTGGGTCTTTCTTTGAGCCCTTCTTTGAAGTAAACAGTCTGTTACCAGTAGGATAATGTTCTTCTCCGAAGACTGGAATCTTGTTTTGTTGTAAAGAAGTGCTTGTGTGGCACTATGAACATGAGAACAATGCTGTCTTTAACTTTGCTCCTGGACTCCACACTCTATGTAGACTCTACTGTATAAGCTCTCTACACTGTGTGTGTGCTGGTCTCCCTACACTGAACAAAATCAGAAACATTGGCACAAACATTGGCACAAACATTGGCGCTCGCCCTGCGATCAGAAAGTCGTGCGTTCAAATCCCAAAACTCCTAGTGGCACCTGTGAGTTACCCTTGAGCAAGGTACCCTCTCCACACACTGCTCCCCGGGCGCTGTGTTCCTGGCTGCCCGCTGCTTCACTTGATGAATGGGTTAAATGCAGAGGAAGAATTTCGTGCTGTTCACACTCTGTGCTGTGGTGTGTTCATGGATGACAGAATGGTCATTTTCACTTCACTTCACAAAGGCATTGTACCTAACATCCTGGTTTAGCAATCCAGTCATATGACAGTCATGACAAGTGACAAGGTTCTAGTCACAAAGTGGTACATTAGGCGGTGGGTGTCCCTGTGTTCAAAAAATAGCCTGCCTCCAACTACAGTACAGCATCCAAAGTGTTAACCACATACAGAACCGGAACTGTGGAATCTGGAATGTGTGCACCCTGGTGAGCAGTGTGACTAGAGATTAAACAGAATGCAGAACAGTAAATCATCGCTAGTGAATTAAGACAATGTCTGTTTGACTTGTGTCTTATAAAGGCCATTGTTGAGACAGATATTTGAAAAGGCACTGGAAACATCAACTGGGGTCCCAAAGGTGATCGGTCGTGCTAGACAAATGTGCAGTGGATCCCCTCGGAAAAAAACAGAGAACAGAGTTAGTTCTGCTTAAATTTACACGGTAAGATTTAAAGCTATTTTGGTAACAGTACTTATATGTGCGTCGAATGAAAGATCGGAATTCATAGAAGCTTTGGAACTGACATTCTAGAATCTGAAGAACCGGCAAGATCAAGCATTAGACCTGACAGTTTGTTTCTAGCAGCTTTTGGACCTAGAAGAAGGACCTCTGCTTTATCTGTATTGAGCAAGAGAAAGTTTTGTGACATCCAGTCTTTCATATCTTTAATGCAGTCCTCAATGTTATTTATTCTATGTTCGTCATCTGGGTTGGGAGAGATATAAAGCTGTGTGTCATCTGTGTAGCAGTGGAAGCATATCCCAATCATCCCTAATGGCAGCATGTACAAAGTAAAGATAAAAGAGGTCCTAAAACAGAACCTTTCCGAGACACCGTATGTTACTTTGGTGGGTGCTAAGGATTCTCTATTAACTCTTATAAACTGATAGCAGTCAGTTAGGTAAGATCTAAACCAGGATAAGGCTGTTCCAATGACTCCAAACAGGTTTTCTAATCTGTCTAGTAGAATAGAATGGTCAGTGGTGTCGAATGCCGCACTAAGGTCAAGCAGAACCAGCAAAGAGACAAATCCTTTGCCAACGGACAATAAAAGATCATTTGCTATCTTTACTAAGGCTGTTTCTGTGCTGTGATGAGGCTGGAAACCAGATTGGAATTTTTCATATATATGGTTCTTATGTAGTAATGAACATAACTGTTGGGCCACTGCTTTTTCTAAAACCATAGATAGAAATGGTAGATTAGGTTGATAATTTGAGTGCTCGCGTGGATCAAGATTCTGTTTTTTTAACAGAGGCTTAATAACTGCCAGGTGTTTGGTAGATAACCAATACTAAGTAAGGAGTTTAGTACTGATAGGGGAGGTCTGATAATTACTGGTAGGACGTCTTTAAGGCGGCTTGTAGGAATAGCATCGAGTGTACAGGTAGAAGATTTTGAAGAGAGAATAATTACAGAGTTCTGCTTGTCGGACTGGATTAAAAGATGCTAGTCTCTCAAGTTTTGAATAGTATCTGCGGCTGCTGAATCAGGCAGCAAATGTGGAGAAGTCAAATTTCTAGTTTAAATTTCTTGTTTAATGATTTCTACTTTAGTGTTGAAAAATAAAATCCTCACTACTATAGTTTGTAGGTACCTGGTTCCTAGTTAGTTTAGAAATTGTACTAAACAGAAACTTGGGATTTTTTTTTTTTTATTAGCTTCAATGAGGGACGATAAATAGGCTGAGCGTGCTGTGGTAAGTGCTCTGTTGTAGTCTCTATTTTATTGCCGTGCACTGCTAAATAAGTTAGGAAACAGCTAAATTCTTTTAAGAACTCTGTATACGGCCCTGGTGGCCTGTAGACAGTAATTTGAGAGAAAGAGGTCTTGTTTGTATCTAGATTAGTTATGTTAAGGAATAGAGTTTCAAAGGACGAGAACTTAAACTTTTTTTTCTGATTAATATTTAAGGCACTAATATATAGTTCCTGTGCCTCCCCCTCTACCATTTAGTCTAGGACTGTGTATGTAGTTGTAGCCTGAAGGTGTGGTCTCATTTAGAGCAACAAACTCATCAGGTCTAATCCAGGTCTCTAAAACGTCGAGATTCTGAACAGTTATTATTTCATTATCAAAGACAGTTTTAGGAGCAAGCGATCTGATGTTTAGCAGTCCCAGCTTTAGCTTTATATCTAAGGGGCTGAATTTATTGGTTGATTGAGAATTAAATTAAATTAATTTAGGTGACGACTCAAGGCGACTAGCAGAAGGTCGGTTGAGCCAGTTTGTCTGCCTCCTGGCCTTAGCACTGGTTAGTCAGCAGCGACTACTAGGTGACGACTCAAGGCGACTAGCAGAAGGTCGGTTGAGCCAGTTTGTCTGCCTCCTGGCCTTAGCACTGGTTAGTCAGCAGCGACTACTTGAGCTGCACTGCCAGCTAGCTAACAAACTATGGGCTATGCTGCAAGAGATGAGAGCAGCACCCTCCCGCAAGGGGTGGATACTGTCCCTGGGCTTGCCCTCGAACGTGGACCAATTGTCAATAAAACCCACTATGCTCATTGCCCAAATTCCAGAGGGTTATTTAAATAACATTACTGGGCATTTGTGTGATCTTGCATGCAACAGACAAGTAACATGGTGTGAGGTGTGCCCTCATTAATTACATAAATCAGTCTCACTAATTTATCAGTGCCATTAGCATAATCAAGTCAAATATTACAATATTTAATTTCTAACTAAAGAAGGTAATATTAATGATCTGAATCCTGAAGGTTGTCCAATAAATGTGAATTCTTTTGGCATCAACCAGTGTCAGAACGAAATCAAGACAACTTGGTGAAAATAAATGATACATTTTTTTGCATAGTCTATTCTAGAACACAAATGAAGCAATCAGATGAACATCAGTATATTTACAGTCTAAAGTTTAAGTAAAGAATGATTGAGTGAGTGACTAAGCATGCTCTGTACATGTTCACATGCGTGAACGAGAAAGAGAGAGAAAGTAAGTAAGAGAGTTTGCGTGCTGTGGAGTTTTCTGTTCAACAGGGAGGGAAAAATGCAGCAAGTTTGGATGGTAAAAAAAAGGCGCTTGTGAGAGTTCCATGTCAGAATCAGAATCAGAATCAGAATCCCGTTTGTTGGCCAAGTATGTGAGCGAACACAAACAAGGAATTTGATTCCGGTTGATGGTGTCTCTCAAGCACAACAGTATAAAACAACAACAATATGTAAAGATGCAGTGAACAATATACTGAGCAATATAATATACAATAATGGACAATCTACAATATGAATACACAATATGGATTTATATTTAAAAAATATAAAGATAAATGTTAACTAGGGCTGTCAGTAGATTAAAATATTTAATTGTGATTATTCGCATGTTTGCCATAGTTAACTCGCGATTAATCGCACCTTTAAGTCTGTCCTAAACATACTGTTTTTAATACTCTT
>JBBPCZ010066855.1:0-12169 GCA_037974445.1 Brycinus macrolepidotus | reverse complement strand
GGCGTTAAGTAAATCATGCGTTAACGCGATAATAACGCGTTAACTTTCCCAGCACTAATATATATATATATATATATGTAGATAGATAGATATGTATATAAATAGATAGATATAGAGATATATAAAATATCTTTTTTTACTTAAGTGAAGTTTTTCATCCATCCATTTTCTGAGCCACTTATGGTAACCAGGGTTGATGGAGGGTGATATAGATTATCCCAGCACTCATTGGGTGAAATTAAAAATTAGGAATAATTGAAACATGATGGACTGCGGTGTGGATGTAAAAAATTTGTTGAGGGAAGGGGCATCACAGATAAAAACATTTTGTTGACTGTGGTGGCAGTTTGGAAACTGGTCAACAGGTGGAGGGGTTGGGGGCATTCAAACTGTTCTATATGTCAGAGAAATGGGGTCCCTTGCAAACTGATGTAAAATAACATTTTAAAATAAGAAGAAAAGCCATAAGTAAGAAAAGCCATAGTAGTATTGATGCTAAAAGGCTAGCCGTGTCTTAATACCTACAATAAAATGAAGCTAAATATGGAATCATGTTTTAGAAACTACAGAAAATGCACATGAAAAAATAATTTGGTTTTTTTTTTTAATTGTGGGCTGTTTGGGCTAAGCAGATCTCAGGAACATCCATCAGGTTTCTGCAGAACACAAGGGCCTGATTTTCATTATGGAACGCCCACTCTTCTTAATCCAGCCCAATCCTGATGATTGGATATCCTGTTTCACGAGGAGAAATGCTCTGATTTCTGATTCAGACTGATGCTAAAAGTGCAAAGACAAAAGAAGAAGGAGTCAAAGCTACCACAGGTTAACTGAACCACAATCTTGGCACAAATGAGATGCGCATTGTGCAAATACAGAGCTGGGAATGGAAAAACACTGGAAGAAAGCAGAACTTGGATAAGAAGGTCAGTAAAAGTGGAGGCATCATTTACCTATCTTTGAGGCTAAGTGGTGGGAGGCTAAGCTCACTACATGGCAAACCTACGGAGAGCACGATTAGAGGCAATTAGCTGGATGTGAAAGTGCTAGAGGAGGATTTCAAAGCCCAGCTCAAAAGTTAATGACTCCTGGCACAGTGTGAGAGCGTGTGAGTGTGTGTGTGTGTGTGTGTGTCCATGCCACTGGAGGTGTGATGCTAATTTCAGGCCTTTGTGAGCCTGATTCATGGTGTTGAGAGATTAATGCCACATTCCCACTGAGGGGAAGCAAGTTCTCCACGACTGTCGAGCTGAAGCTCCACAAAAAGCCCTTAAAGCTAGTGAGACCTCCGTAGAAGGACAAATTGTGCTACAAATATTGCGTACCTTGTACGTACACGTTCACATAATGGAGTACAGTGCGCTGCTTCCCTAATTATGGCATTATCGAACACGGATTATACAGCGCTGGCTAGTTATGGCGCTTGAAATAACCGCATAAAAGACACCTATTAAAATAAATTATCTCCAAGAATATCCTAACAGAACTTTAATGGGAGCTACATCATCGGGACGCCTCATTAGGGCCGTGCGGCGCTCCGTGTGCGCAGGCATTCATCTTGCCGGATAAAGAGTGCTGGAATTGATCTCGGCTGGAATTGGCGAAAATTAGACATTTTATTCAAACTCTGCGGAGCGTGCGTATTGCGGAGGCCCTGGCGACTGCAATAAACCCGCAAAGCCGGCTTTGTTTAATAAACTCCAGAATGTAAAACCAATAACTTTCCTAATGGCCTGTATTATTTTTTTCTTTACCCCCACATTGAGACCGCAGCTGCAGCCGCACTTCAGCTTTTACACCCAATCAGAGGATCTCTGGCAAAGCCAGCACTCTCCAATCACTCGCGCGGTTCGCTGATTGAAGAGCACTAGCAATCAAGATGCACCGGCTCTCCCGGCCCTCATCAGGACCGGAAGACTGGGGCTCCCCACTGAGTCAGACGACCCCACGCAAAAGAGAGAGGGAGGGATGGAAGGTATGTAGTAGATTAGGTGGGATATTAAGGGCCAGGTGTCACTGTCACAGGTGGGAGGGGGAGGGTGCCTATCACATTGTGAAGGACTGTTCCCACCCATTATACAGACTCTTCTCTCTTCTACCATCTGGGAAACGATATCGAAGCTTCTGCTCTGGTTCTGCACGACTGTGTAACAGTTTCAGGCCATCAGAGCTCTGAACGCACATAAATATCTAGTCTCTGGTTAACCAAGCACATTCCAGTGAACTACCTCACTTTATACAGTATATACCTCTCACATTACAATCTGGACTTTCAACAGCACCTGCACTTTACCTTCTGTTTACACTACAGGCACACTCATGTCCTTGTATTTGATTTGATAAGCAATAACTTACACTCACTCAGTGTGGTTCTATTCTGCTGTCTCCTGTGCAATAATATACGTATGGTGCAATATTATTAATTCCTGAAGGTTTCCACCCCCTTCACACTACACTGTTACATTATTGTATTGTCTGTTTATTGTATTGTCTCGGATTTACGTCCCACTCACACTACTATTACATTGCAGTGTTGCTTATTTATTCTATTGTTTCTGTCATCCCTTGAACTTTGTTCGATGCTGTAACTGCCTCCTGTACAATAATTACACTTATGGTGCAACACTAGCCATTCTGGCAGGTTTAAATCCTGTTCACACTTTACTGTTAAATTACATTACCATAACCTCATAAATGCTCTACAATGAATGGACACAAATTCCTACAGAAACTGCAAAATCTTGTGAAAAGCTTTCCAAGAAGAGTGGAAGCTGTTATAGCTGCAAAGGGGGGACCAACTCCATATTAAAGTCTATGGATTTGAATGCAATGTCATTAAAGTCCCCGTTGGTGTAATGGTCAGGTATCCCAATACTTTTGTACACATAGTAGTTGGGGATGTATTTACAGAAAAGATTTGGGTGACTATTCCAGTGTCTTTTAGCATCGTTAGTTTTTCAGATTCCATTTGGACTCCAAACATGTCTTGGATGATCAACTATAGTGAGTAAAATTGCCTAAATTAGATTTTTAATAAAATAATTTCTTCAATAAAATAAATAAAATGACCGAAAAAATCAGGGTTAACTGTGAACAGTTTGCACTACTACAGTGTCTGCTATTGACTGGAGCAGATAAAAAAATGAATAAATGGCCTTGGAAAAAAAAAAGATTACCTAGTGTGAATAAAATTACAGTTAAAAACGTTTTAAAAAGTCAAATGAACTCACCTAAACCTCATTATTTAGTGTTGTAGCCCCAGTAGAACAACAGCCTATGGCATCAGTAAGAAGCAAGTCCAATTTTAGCGTGCATAGTAGTTTTTTTCCAGCCACTAAAGACCGTTCTCAACACAGCAGTGACATTAACATGGCAGTAGCATAGTACAGTGTGTGGTGCTGGAACGAGTGTATTAGCAAGGTGGAGCGACAAGGGAAGGGTTTTATAATAAAGATTGTAAGAGTCTACTGCCAAAAAATTGTGACACACAGTTAATTGTTCAGCAGAGTACAGCACAAGCTATAAAAAAGAACTTTCTTGAAGTGATCCCTCCTCTGCCATCTTATGCTAATGTTCATGTTCTGAAGCACTTAAATACAGAGTATAAAAATAAACAAAGAGTGTTGAAAGTCTACACCATTTGTGGAAGATATTTGAGCGTGCCTTTCTGGGGCATCGCGCCTTAAACGCAAAATGTTACAAATCCCATCATAACTTAAGCACCCCCTCATTGATATGACCTTTGCAAAGCACCGTGCCTTTCCTCTCTCATCCTTCTCCTTCTCTGCCTCTCTCACCCACTTCTCCAAGCCCAGCTGAGCCTCTCCATTAATACTGTAGGGAAAATTGCCAAGATGTGCCATCTGCTTAAGGGTGTTGGAAATGAAACGTAAAATTTTGTTCATCAGTAACTCTTCACCACTCAAGTTCTGGCAATCAAACTTCCTCTCCATGCAGACAACTGGAAGGAATTCATCTACATGGATCCGAAAGGACTTGTACAATTTACAGTATGTTTGTAATGTCAGTGATAAACATTCGTATATTTTGTAAAATGTGTGATTAAAGCTGGAAGTGGATCTGTTGTCATCAACTGACAGGATGGTTGTTCAGCCTTGGATGGGTTTGGTTCAAACATGAATGAAGCTAAAAAAACATTAAACCCAACCCACAGCTCTGAGTTTCAAATTAAAACCCAACAGTAACCCAACAAACATTTGTCCCAACAGGACTGAAGGTCTTCTGTATAAGTGTAACCTGACAAAATTCTGTCCTAATTTGAGAGTAGTTCTACAAAATTCTGTCTGAACCCAAATGTAGCCAGACATAATTCTGTCCATAAAATTCTATCATAACCAAAGTGTAGCTCTGTCCAGACATGAGAGTAGTCCAACAAATATCTGTCCAAACCCAGATGTAGCCTGACAAAATTCTGTCTGAAAGTGTAGCTTAACAGAATTCTGTCCAAACTAAAGTGTAGCCTGACAAAATTCTGGCCAAATCAAAGTGTAGTCCAACGATATTCTGTTTGAACCTGAGTGTAGCCTGATAAAAGTTTCTTACAAACACATCTGTATTTTGTTTTGCATTTTTGTATTTTTGTTTTGTGACTGTAGCCCAACAAAACTCCAAATTCAGCCACTGCTATCAGAAACCAAACAAAACTCATTCCTAATGACAGGGAATTACTTCTGTTTTCCAGATTAAAATAAATAAATAAATAAATAAATAAATAAATAAGTGAAGTATTAAAAATAAAACTAAAGCAGGCCTCCTGGAACAGAGGTAAATGCTGGCCAAAATTCCTTACATTGGAACACAACCTTGACTTGACAAATATTTGAGAAACAATATCCAAACTCAACAGGAACAGTCGAGTCTCATACAAACACTTATATTTTGAGTTGTAGCTCAAAAGCAAGTTCAGAAACTTCTGGGCCCAACAGTGCTTCTGCCAGAGCTCTGTAATTGATAACGACTGGACAGAGACTTGTGCTGTAGGTGAGGGGGGAGTGTGCCGTCAAATCAGGTGCGAGGTTAAAAGAGAATTGTGCTGAGGAAAGCAATACCACGCAGAGCCCGGACCCCAGCCCCTCTGTTCTCTCTCATCTCATTCATTAGCAGCTCGCTGATGGAAGACCACTGGTCGATCTATGGGCTCCCTGCAGAGGGACCAAGGATATGAGCTCTCTTTTGATGCACAATACATCTGCCGCAGCGTGCACCACACAAATCAAGGTAACTAGAAGGTGAACTAGATGACCAGAGGGGAAAAATGAGGCTTGTAGAGCTTGTAGTGATGTTTGCTGAGAAATATCCATGATATAGTCCACAGTGGTCTATTTTAAAGGCTTAGAAATGGAAGGCTTATCCTGGCCTTTATGTCCGAATGCATATAACTGCGTTTACATGAAAAGCAGACTGAGAAGACCCGAGAATTACGGTGATAGAAAACCCGAGGTCGTGGTGGATGGGAGTGTAATGGAGAGCACAATGGTCAAAGAGAAACATTAGCAACTGCAGAGCTAATGTTCTGAACAGAGGCTATTCAGTGTGCTGCAGGGTAAAAGGGTCGAAAGAAAGTAGGCAAAAGAGATAGATGACTTGGTGCTTCAAACTACATCTGCTGCAGGCATCAAAAGAAGACTCTTTCCCCCAAAACACTTGCATGATCTCAGATACACCTTCATTGTTGGCATGGAAGCTGAGGTGAAACCAGCATTGCTACACTCTCCGGGTCTAGGCAGGCACAGTGTATCTGAATATGCAGAGGACGTAAGTGGTGAGTTAGAGGACAGTAGCAGCCCATTTGTTCCACCTGGTTGGCTCTGCTTCTGCAATCTCAGGGAGACGATGGCGGACCGTGCCTGGGGCTGAGCGCACCACGTTGATGGATGACCCTACATCTCCAACCACCAGGGCAGCATACGGAGCCGTCACACTGATGTATACGGCGCACCAGGCGTGGTCAAGCAGCCATTTGGTGTGCACGGCTGGCCGCTTTATCATACTGATCCAAACGCGTTGTGATGTAAATGATTGCTTGTTGTGATGTTTCATCTGTCTCTTCAACAGGGGGCAGGAGTCTTTTGCACATTGTGAGCAGTCCTCTCAACCAATGTAACAAGAAGGAGCATGCACAAATTAAGCCTAATTGTTTAGTTTGAAGTAATAATTTGGCAAAGAATGACACAATTTTCAACTAACCCTCTAAGCAGATCATCAAGCAAGACATATTTTGTTTCTGAAATTGCTTGGTTTTGCACAAGAGCTACAAGGTTAATGTAACTAGTAAGGTTGCAAAATTTTTATGGCTGATTCCAGTTCTAATTTCTTTACAGCCAAATGGGCCAAATATTTATCTCTGTAATTGTTTTTACAAATTTTAAAAGCCAAAGATTAGCATTGTGCAGACTGTATTAAATGGCATACCGCTGTGCATCAAAAGAATACATTGTCCTTGTTTTGATGCACAGCAGTGCTTTAAGTATCAAAAGCTATTTGACTGCTAATGGCTGAGAATTTTTAGCCTGCTAAATGTGAGCGAGTGAGTGAGTTACAAGCCAATCATATATCTATACTATGCAACCTAAACAAATCTATTTGAGTTTACTAGGACAGGGACCACATATCAATTTATCAACAGTTATTAAAAACAGCCATAGTATTGTAATTTTTTGTTATTTAATTTTAATTTTGTTTTTTTTATGGTCTGTAAAGAACTCCTGAAACACACTAGCCATTTCCAGTACTGTCTGTCTGTTTTTTACTTTTTATCTGTACATAAAATACACACAAAAAACAGAAAACGTATGAACAGAATCAAAACACAGATCTGAAAGTGCAGCTGGATTCCTCCGAGTCGCCCATCCACTCTTGTCCACAGTGATGTCAATCTAACGATCTGTAATAGACTTCCTGGGTAGCATGTGCTGTGTGTACTCCTGCTGGAAGCCACTTTGGCAGGTATTTGAAGCTGTTTCTATCGTCTCCTCTGGTATTTGGACAGCGGGCATGATGACATCCCAAAATTAGTTTCCACATCACCAAGTCACAGAGGAGAGGCAGGAAAAAACAGTAACTTGTAAGGTTTCTGGACTTGGAGTGAAAAGGCTTTGGGTTTTGTCGCCCCCTTGTGGTGCAAATGGAAACTGTCATAGATCCATCTGCTGCCCATGTAGTGGTGCCCTTATTCTAACAGAAGCAGCACAAGAGACCAGTATGGCACCGATGGAAAAATACAGCTGCCACCGGCAAACGACCTGACGTTTCGTTTAGGCAATATGTGTATCAGTCAGTGCGGATCAGCTCTTATGTCACGCTTATCTGGTGTGCTCCTCAGTTTGCTCAGTGAGGTGACCCATCCACCAGAGCCCTCCATTCAATCACACTAAGCCCACACAACAATAACTGCAATATTGGATTTTCCAGAGGCATTTCCCCCAGGAGCCGAGCTTCTGTTTGAGCATTACCAAGCCCAATGCAGGCAGGATGGCAAGCCACAACAAGTTATTGACCCAAGAAGGAGACTGTTCTACAAAGCATGTCGGCTTCTTTGGGAAATTTACAGTACGACAAACTACACACTATGTGGTTTCCAGAGCTATGTTAGCACTAAACGTTGCGCATGAACATTTTTGGCCATTCTAGATTAATTAAGGACATCTGAAGCCTAAATTGAAAGATTGGCAAAGAATGGGAAAGAATTTAATAATTATGGCAAAATAGACACATTTTTAAATCCATCCTTTAGTGGTTCACGGCACTCTTGACCATGTTTTACCACTGAAAACAAAATGCTAAAGTCTGGGCTTAATACCACTTAGGCCAACTCTACCTTAAACATTGCAAACATATTCTTCACTTTTTGATGTAGTTTTATTGCGGAATCCTTTAGTAAGTCTTTTAACCTTGAGGGCTAAAAGCTCCCCCTAGTGGAGAATCTTCAGTTTGCTGAACATGAGCGAGGGAGTGATTCAGTGAGCCATAAGCCAGGCCCATGAGCTTCTTCACAAGACAAAAAAAAAAAAAAAAAAGATTACATTGGATGAACTCCAAGATAGGTTTGGTCAATACAGAATGCACAAGTGTCAAATCTATTTAATGACCCCTAGTGTAGAACTTGCTGAGTAGACAAGCTGAAGAACAAATACCTCTACTAGTACAGTTGTGCAGCAAGAGAGTAGAGCTCCCAAATTTCTTACTAATAATATCTGCTTTCTGGAAAAGTTCACTTGAGTCACACGCCCACTCAGCATTCAATTCGGTACGAGCATGTCCTGCATATCAAATAAGACAATAAACCCGGCAGCTTATTGGCAAGCCCATTGTTTTTTGACACGTCATCATCATTGCTGCAAACAACTGTTCCGGACCTGTTCTTAGACTTTCATCCATCAAGTTCTCGGTTATGACAACCAAGGGTGATTACATGGAGCATATCATATCCATAATTCACGCACTGTGAACAAAGGCTCACTGAATAATAGATTGTGTTTATGGATCGAAAGAGGCTGCCGAACAAAGAAGTACGGATAAACATGAGGGAGAAGCCATGTGTGAAAAGAGTATTTTCCTTTGCTGTATTGACTGCTCTCAGCCTGATGGTCTCCCACTTCTGGAAGCCTTTTGGAGATGTTTCTTTAGTTTTCTTTACCTGTCCCAAAGCAAAGAACAGTCAACAGAGATCACTTCTTTGTTCTTCTATTTGGAATTTTCCCAGTTTTCACTCCAATGTAGTCATGTCCAGCTCCTCCCAATAGCTAGAACTCCCCCTGTCCCATGATGCCGCCAACACTGGGAGAGTGAAGGCTAGCAAGTGCTTCCTCCGAAACACCTGAAGCTGCAACTAAAGCATTGGACACATCGCTTTTGGAGGAGAACACTAATTGGCAATTTTGTTACATCAACTACCAGATACTTGTGGTGTCTAGCATCATGCTGAGTGATGGGGGAAGATCAAGCATCATCCCAACCACCCAGAGGGAACAAGACCATGTGGACTCCTGTCAACGGATGGCTGGGGCATCATCAGATCTCGAAATCACATTCTCCTAATGCTAAGTCCAAGTTCAGCCTCTCTAGAGCCAGTGATTTTTATTTCAAACCTTTCTTAACCCATAGAAGTTGCCAATTATTGTTATTAACTAAAATTATTGTTATTTGTATCTGTTTTATTATAGAATTTTTCACACATTTTCATTTTTATAGTTTTTTTTTATAATTTCTTTTGTATTCAGTGTAGTATCAGTAAGTTTAGTTACAGAAGTTAGTAAGACTGCAGTTTATTGCAGACTATTAGTTTTAGCTCTATTTTCCTGTCATGTCGGGTGCTGTAGGGACTCACTGCAGGACTGCACTGCTGCAACCCACAGACCTGACATTTCCTTTTTAGTTTCAGTTTCTGTTTTTGTTTTTTGCTGAATGCTGTGATAGATTGGTCGAGTTGGATAAATAGTTCCAAATGCATTTTTAATGATGACTAGCCAACTAGTTCAACTAATTCTTTAAATGAACATTTTTGACAAGAAAAAAAAAACAGCTGTACTAACAGGTATCTGTTTCTGGTTCCAACATTTTTTTCACTGCTAGTATTTGTTAACACTAATAACCCTGGTGATTGCAAAATCCTATTATACATTAATTATTTCTTGATGGCTCATTGCACCAAGTGGAGAATTTCTGTTGGTAGAAAGTGGGGGGTTTGAACCTGCGACTTTGTGGACATCAGGTTCACGGGTAAGTGTTTTACCCACTAGGCTACTGCCACCCATACCATATCACTCATCATGCTGTTTGATCCAGTCTTGTCTAGTGTGAAATGTAAGTTTGTAAGTCTGAAGGTGTCTAAGCTCCAGCCGCCCGGTCAGGGGCCCCGGATGGTCCAGCTGGGTCGAACCATCTCTGTGGTGTGGAAAAGGTCAGAGCGTCCTGCCTTCGAAGCAGCCCACGCACACATACTCGCCGGGTAGGGCTTCCGATCACACACTCCCTCCCGGCCAATCGGACACCTTCAAGGCCAAAAGCGTCCTGCCTTTTAAAACACCACACGGGTCACGAGAGGGGGTCCGGACAGACAGACAGGTACACAAAAAGAACAAACAGGCACCGGGATGAGTGCACTCTCCAAACACACACACGCACACACACACACACACACACACACATACACACACATACACACAAACACACACACACACACACACACACACATGCATTTGACATTAAACCCATTCTGGATTACTATGCCTGTATTTTAACCATTTATTTATGTAGAAATTTTGAAAAATTGATGTAATTGCTTTAAGGCTCAAGGACATCCCATATAGACCCATTGCCTAGGTAAAGGTTATGGAAAATATTAGTACACAAATAAAATTGCTTGGGCAAATGCTTAATGAACTCTAATTATGACTTAATTAAGTCGTGAAGGGCAGCCAGTTAATTACGAACTTCTAGCTTAATTAGGCTGAGTAAGACAAAATAATGGCCACTGTTATAACGTTCTCCCTGTCTTTTTCCTGTAATGTTTTATAATGTTCTGTCTTCCTCCTGTTTTCTTGTCTATGTCATTGTTTACATTCTCCATGTGCCTGTGTTTATGTGTCTGTGTTTCTATGTGAGCATGTGTTGTTATGGTCTTAGCCCCGCCCCCTTCACCTGTGTCTTGTCCCTGTCTCCTCCCTTGCCCGGGTGTTTCAGATTCACTGTAAAACTCTCGGTTAATGCTGGTCTTTGTACATTTCTTGTGAATCTGACTAATCTTGTATATAGTCATTCATGTTTAGTTCTTGCCCTCTAGTTTGTTCTGTTTTTTCACTATTAGTATTTGCTATGTTTTTGTCTTTGTTAACCCTGTGAACCCTTTACCTTTGAAGACTGTTTGTGTTTGTGTTTCATTCTTTCATTCATTCATTCATTCATTCATTTTCTGTAACCCCTTAATCCTCATTAGCCTATCTACGAGTGTTTGTGTTTATTATTTTTTATATTAAACATTTGTAAGGACCTTGCACTTACATCCTGTCTGTCTTGATCCTTAATCATTAAACCTGTCTGAGGGTTCCCATTTGAGCTCCACTGCTCCAGACCTTCAGAAAGTCCTAGATAAGTCACTAACTGAGAATACTGGCCGTAATCTAAGTGGGGTTTCATTGAGTTGTTATACAGGAGAACAGCAAAATCAGGGATTCTTTTACTGAAGGAGTCACTGTAGAACAGTAAAATAAAAGCTCAGGTGTTTGATAATGTCTGTCACAGGCTTTTTTACAAGCTTTAAATGTCTGTGTTTAATGTTGAACAACCAAAAATGTTCATACGAGCCAGCATTTAATGTACCATTGGAAACATTATAGCAGACAGCCTTATCATGATGGTGGGTTTTTTATGTTTTTGGACAAAGTTGTAATGTGTGGCCCAAACCTAAGAATCTAATGGTCGTGGTTCACCACTGAGCATAGGGACATGTTTTGATGATGATAGTCATGATGATGATGTTGTTTAGGGACATGGGTGTATTTCTTGAGATCTTTTGGTAAAAAAAAAAATCCAAGCCCAAGGTTTAGAGAACTTTGAAACAAGGCCAGCGATGGGCGTTTTAATTTGATGTGCACTTTTAACTGAGCAAGCAGAATGGAATCGCTGAGGATGCCGCCCTCACTTAGCGTTCGATTGGCGCATAAATGAGAACGGAAACGTCAGATATGGACATCAGCAGCCTGGACATGGACAGATATGGACAAACAGTAAAGCGTTCTTTCTTTATAGATGCCAAGCTGAATCAATAGACAAGGAGAGCACAGGGGGAACGGTCTTAACGCAACGGAAACGTCTGTTAGCGAAAGCACTAGAGCAGCTAAATCAGGAATATCTCCTTCAGTGCTAATCTGCTTAATTTTCCGAATGCCGCTGATTTATCCTCCCTGACTGGGGAGGAGCCGCCGTCACTTACAGAGCAAAACTTTGATCCATCTCGGACAAGTCGATGCCTTCTACCTTCAGAAGCTCTCTCTGTTTATCTCTCTCTTTTTCTTTCTCTCTCTCTCTCTCTGTATCTCTCTCCATATCTCTTTCCCTCTCTCTCATTCTTTTCCCCTCTATCTCTCTCTTTCTCTCTCTTTCTCTCACTCTATGTATATATATATATATATATCTTTAAGTATCTGACACT
>JBBPCZ010066815.1:0-12170 GCA_037974445.1 Brycinus macrolepidotus | reverse complement strand
TATGTTTAGGACAGACTTAAAGGTGCGATTAATCGTGATTAATCGTGAGTTAACTATGGCAAACATGCGATTAATCGGGATTAAATATTTTAATCTACTGACAGCCCTAATATATATATATATATATGTGTGTGTGTGTGTATTTATTTATTTATTGGCTTTTATTTAGCCTTTATATTTTATATTGTTCTTGTCTCTGTGTGTCTGTGCAGTCATAACATAGGCAATTTCCTCAAAAATCAATGATGTTTTCTGATTCTGAAGGCTGCAAAAATTAAAATCTAGTGTCATAAAAAAAAAAAAAAAACATTGCCATTAGTGGGAAGTTTTCATGAACCAAGTAGCAATCACGGTGGTGATAAAAGTGAAGGAGCTTTCTAAAGTTCTCAGGGACTACATTATTAGACAATACTTATAGAGTACTAACCCTCGCAGATTCCCCTAAACACCCCCTGTCAGGAGAGTCTGATAGTATTCAAGTGTAAAATGAATGGAACCACAACTAATTATTCCTGGACAGGTGCGCCAAGATTTCTCTAAGACTAATGACAAGAAAGGTAAGATAGAAGCCAGCAGTCATTTGAAAAAAAAATGCAGGACAACCTGAAAGCAGCAGGAACAACTGTTACACAGAGAGCAATCAACAGTGAAGTGTATCGCAGCCGTCTTTGTTCTTGCACCCCACACAAATCACAAAACCAGCTTTGTTCTTATGCCCCACATTGATCAGAACTCTTTTGGAGCAATGCACTCTGGTCAGATGAAACAAATATAAAACTCTTTGGCAGTAATATGACTTGTCAGATTTGTGAAGAAAGAAGGGTTGGGCATCTGACCAACACCAAGAACAACATACCCACAGTAAAGTCCTGAGGTGGGAGCATCATGAAATGAGGCTGCTTCACTGCAGATCATACTGGGGGTATTACATGTAACTGAAGGAAACATGTACTGGGAGATATTAGAGGAGAATTTAATCTCATCAGCCACGCAAGGGTAGAAAGTGAACAACAAAATGACCCCAAACATTAACCCAAAATAAGACTGATTTCTGAAAAAGGTAAAGGTACTTGCATGTTGTAGCTAGTCTTCAGATTTGCATCCCATTGAAAATTTTATTGAAAATCAATCAGAGGGACCCTTATGACTTTGTAGATGTCCCGAAGTTGTAATTGGCAACAGCTTTGCAACAAAAGTTAATTTGTGGTGTCTGAATATATTTTTCCTTTAATTTAATTTGTAAAGATATCTCTGTTTATTCTTAAAAATGCATACTTTTTGTTCATATTTCTGTAATATTTGAAGTGAATATATATGCACTGGAAATAGACCCTTGTTCTCATTCATCCAGCTTGTGGATTCTTGTTATGGTAGAGGGGCTCTTGAGGTAAACCGAAGCTTTCACTTTGCTTTTGCTTTTCTGCCACTGAAGGTATTGCTTCAAAGGGCATTAAAAAGCTGTATTTGAACAAGAGGGCCACAACCACTGATTCTATCATAGAAACACTTAGTGTGCAGGCAAGCTTCAGACTGTACTGAAGGGTTAAAAAAAACAAGAAAGAAAATGTTTTAATGGCATTAAAATGGTATTTTGGCATTCATAATTTATTGTTATTAATATTGGCAGCCGTAACACTGGATCACAAAAAAATGATTTCTATCTGTTACTTTGTCTAATCCATGTGTCCTATGCTACATCCAGTGTGCTGAATTCAAATCTGAAGGCATATCTTGTCTATCACATCAGGATCTTAAGTTATGCCTGCATCAGATCCCCATCAGAACTGTCACTTTCAGCAGAACAGAATGCAGAAGGAATTGGCACTGGATTCTCTGTATTGGGGCAGCTGGTGGCCTAGTGGTTAGGGAGTTGGCCCTGTAACCAGAGGGTCGTGGGTTCGGATCCCCAGACTGCTAGTGGCACCTCTGAGGTACCCTCCCCACACACTGCTCCCTGTGTGCTGTGTTCCTGGCTGTCTGCTGCTTCACTTGGTGAATGGTTTAAATACAGAGGAAGAATTTCGTGCTGTTCACACAGCAGTCTGACCGATGATCTTTTGGCACAGTAAAGGGCACAGCTTTATTTTTGCCATTGAACTGAGTGAGGCCAGAGTAACAGTACAGCAAATATGAGGCACCCAGGTTTTATCCTGCCCTCCATTTTTACATCCCAAACAGTACTTGTAAATAATCATCACTTTCTTGGTCATTTATTTACCACAAATGTAACATAAATTGTCAAGATGGTTGACACAGCTGTGCCTATTCATTGCTTAAACATTTACCCTATATCCAAGAAAAACCTATAAAATAGACAAGCCTGTGATCCGTCTCGCCTTAAACTGAGCTGACATCAGCTCATTGACAGGCCTAATCTCTCACGGCACTGAATTCAACCAGGAAACGTATTTCAAACGAGGCAGTAGCAAACATACATATGACAAAAACAGCTGTTATGTTGGTGTGCAACTATAGGTGTATCAAAATGCCAAATTATTGCAAAACAATTTTATACCTATAACTTGTAATCTGGATGTGCTAGGAAATTTTTGATTGCAGATTTGGATTCAGCCCAGTCGAATTCATGCAAATCACATGTTTTGCTCACAGTAGCAAAATCTTTGTTTTCCAGTGTAATTTATTGATTGCTGATGCAGCGCAGCGTGGTCATACATTGTTTGTTAAAGGCTTTGTTTCCACACAATTTTGGTCAACGATATCACATACTTCATCAATCCACATGAAACTTGCTGTGATTGTAGCCCCATATGGCTGATTCTGAATAAGAGGTCAGTGTTCTTAAGTGTGTCCCTTCGTGCTAGCACCCCCTGAAATGGTTTGGCACAAAGAATGTTTTGGGCAACTGATCAACAGCCATTTTGCCAAAAATGAAGCAAATTGTATGGCAAGCTGACCATCGGGCCCTAGCTCACTACTACTCATTAGTGGAATAGTGCATAACGTCAGTGCAAAAATCTAGTGCTTCACTGGCTAATAACTTACAACGGTTCAAACCTCACAAAATTGTATTCACTGCTTCATTACCACATTCTGTTGAGGTATGTCAATTTTGTGTGAAACTTCATTGTTTCAAATTTGGGGTTCTTACCCTTGGCTATATTTGTTCAAATTTACCACAGTTCCGTTTAGCTCACTTAACAAAATAGCTGCCAATCAAAATTCAGTAGCCAATAAATGCCTCGGCCAATATCTTGTAATGTAAATGTTAAAACGCCGCAAAATTTCACATCCTGCATCATTACAGTATTATTTGTTGAGAAACTAACTATTATTTGTTGCAACTAACATATTTCAACAAATTTTGTTGAAATTTTGGTAAATTTAATCTAAGGGGGTGTGGTTTATATAGCTATTTATACTTGGCTAAGTTTCTCAAATCTCCTAAAGTTCCATTTGGCTCCCTCAACAAAATGGCTACCAACAGACAATCAAATTTCAGGAGCCAAAACATGCCTGTTTCAACGATCAATCTTAATGAAATTTTGTAGGCTCATTCACAGCATATAGATGGTATTTTCCCAATTTTAAGTTAGTAAAGTGGCTCCTTATAGTCACGTGTGAACACACCACAGCACACAGTGTGAACGGTGTGTACAACAAGCTACATGTTTTCCTCTGTTCCTCTGCCCTACATTAATTTATCTTCAGCTCTGATGTTCTCTTAAAAAAAATACATATATCACTAGCATTTTGGCCACTTCCTGTGTGTGTCTGTGGGGGGTGTGGGTGTTAGAAGCAAGCAAAGTATTTCAGATTTCCGGAACCAATACATGCCTGTTTCAACAACCAATCTTCATGAAATTTTGTAGGCTCATTCATAGCATATGGACACTTTTTCCTCAATTTCAAAAAAAAAAACCCCATAAAATGTTGCTACATCAAGCTACATGTTTTCCTCTGTTCCTCTACCCTTGTTTGGTCCATCTCCAAAATTCATTTTGTCTTTACATCCTAATGTACAAAATTCAAATGATCCTCTTTCACCTCCTGAAGCGATCACATCATTGAACCTTTCACGTCCTGGGCCAGTTCGCCCATTTTGTTTGGACCCCATGGATCGCTTCCGTGAGCACTACTTCGTTGACGGTCATTTTATGCAATGCAGGACATCTTGTGTGTATTCATAGTTTATTCTGTTTCTGTTCTGCTTTTTATAGAAAATGGTGGTTAGTCGTTATTGCATTTGCATCATATACATATCTTTTTGTAATGGTACTGAATTTCTGAGTAGGCATTTAATATGAAATTCAGGAGAAATTAGCTAAATTTGTCTTCAGCTCTGATGTTCTCTTAAAAAACATATATATCACATATAGCATCATGGCCGCTTCCTGTAGGTGTCTGTGGGGCGTTGGAGGTGAGGGGGAGTGTTGTGACTACAGGAAGTGCCCCTTAGAAGCAAGCAAAGTAGAATCATCAAAAGTACCCAGATATAAATAGGTATATAGAGATGACCTGTTAGAATACCTGGATTTTTTATGCAGTTCTCTGCAATTTTATTCATTCATTTTATAAAAAAAGAGAAAGTTCATAAAAGTATGGTTGACATAGGCCAACAGTTGACAACTTCTCTAAATTACAGTGATTCTAAATATGATAATATATTTTAACCCCTTAAAAGCTTTTTTTATTTGAGCATAGAGAATTTTATTTGGAAAATAATAATAATAATAAAAGGTGGAATGCTTAATAAAAGATGGAGAGCTTACATAACCTACATGAATTTAGGGATTTTTGTAACATAACTGAATTACTGTACTGCATTTGTTTTGTTTGATAAGCTGTCCAAGAAGAGCTTTAACTAAACCTGGGCCCACCACCTCAAACCATAAATAGAAAGTGCTACAATGGCTTGGGGACAAAAACCTGAGTAAATAGTTCTGGTGGCTAATTAAATGCATTTGACAACAAGACCCAAATTTGCTCTGAAATATATACTTTAATATGATGTGAACGCACACACAATGATTCTTAAAAAATGAAAACTTATAAACAAACTTTTACAAAAATAATGGATGAATGAATAATGAATGAATGTATTTTTTTTAACCTGGTAACTCTTTGTGACTGTTTTCATAACGTTAACTTCTCATGCAAGCTAATTCAGTTTCATTTGCTGGATAGTGGATGACATTTAAACATTTTTTTTTCAAGTCTGCACGAAATATGGGTTACACATTGCTGCAGATTTATTTGAGGATATAATGCTTTGTAATGGAAAAACAGGAATGTGATACAGGAGAAGTGTAAAAGTTTGAAATTTAGTCAGTACACAGTGCATGACTGGTGCCACTAAACCGAGGAAAACAGATTTTAATTATTTTGCGTAAACCAAATATAACAACCATCAGTCCATTCATTTATAAATTTCATGCATTTTAAAACGATAAATTCTATGGAGTTGCATGTAAATGAAGATATATTAAAAAACATTCATGAAAACTGCAAGTGCATTAAAATTGAAATCCTGGTTGGTTGTCTATAATTTAAACTGGTGAGTACATGTAAAAAAGTGATGTAGAGGCTTTAGACTGCTGCAAAAAATCATTCCACTATGACAAAAAGCACTGATGTTATCACAGGCTGCAGTCTCAAACATCTCCTACACACAGGAAATGTGCAGCTGACGCTCAAAAAGAAAAAAAAGCTGACAATGTGTCATTCAGTGGGTTTTTTTCTATGTACTTTTAAACCACATCCCTGAGACTGGGGTGAAGGAGGCGAGCAAGGGCCATGCATTCAGTTTTGCTTGTGTAAAATGTTCCAGTTCGCATTATTGTGCTAAACAGTCAAACAAGATAGACGAGTGGCTTTCATTTTTGATCAGGTCTGTTGTTTTCTGCAGGTTTTAAAGTATTGGTACAATTGTTTGCTTTGTCTTAAATTTTTTTAACCTACTCGACATCAAAACTCATAGCAATCTTCATCGTGCAAACGTCTTAGGCAGAAATGTAAGAAAAAATACATTTACATATATATATTATATTACGCTTTTGCCGTTCTATCAGTTAAATTCCATCAGCAGACTTGATTTAACTGAATGAAGGACTGATTAGACAGTCTAATGGCCGGGTGGTAATTCTGAATAAGAAACGGTTAAGCACACAACATAACATACATAAAATCAGAATTGTGTTGCCGTTTAACAATACTTACTGCCCACATAAGTGACTTTAAATATTATTCTATCATATGATTAGACATTTGCAGTACTGTACATACTGTTTGGAAAAAATACATAAATTAATAAATTACCGTGTCAGAATTTCATGATGAATAGACCATCATGGTCCAAAATGTTGTAAGTTATGTAAACTTACATTTAAATTTTAAAAAGTTTTTTTTCTTCTCCTGTCAAGCTAGTTTATGAATATCTTTGTTTTTTGTTTTGTTTTTGACTGCAATTTTTGATACGCATACACAAATGACACAAGGGACATAATTTACAATTTGCCTCACCTTCACAGAGTGGTCTTCAAATTGATACAAACAGTACCAGAAGTGAATGATAAAGAATTCTTGCAGTACTTTCTCATGGTTGCATGTACAAAGGTCTTGCTCGTGATTCTTCTACCTGATTCTTTTTGGGATGTGGAGCCTTTTTCCTGGGCTGGGGTAGTGGTGGAGGTTGTTCATCATCATCATCTATAGGTGGTGGTGGAGGCCGAACGCGTTGCTGGTTCTTGGTTCTGGACTGAGGCTTGGGCGGCGGGTCATCCACTTCATAGTTGGAGACTTCAGGGTCTTCTTGGGGAACTGGAGGTGCTGGTTGACCCCTTGCAGTATGCTTCGATCTTTGTGGAGGCGTGTTGAAGTTCAGCCTGAGCTCCTCTTCATCTGTAGTATAAGATTGGAGACTAGATATTCACTGTTTGCCTTACATGCCTTGTTTACATCATTAAGTCAAGATCAAGGTAATTAGAATTAACTAACACTCTTAAAGTCTAAGACTTGTTATACTCCCTTTTATTCCTTGTGAAATAACATTTAACATTGTATATACCTGAACATATGCTGTAACAAATTATATAACATGTTGATTGCAGTTTGTATAGATAAGCCAGCAGTTGCTACAAATTCAAAGAATGGTGAACATACAAATGTGCGTTCTGTTCTGACAACAACGTAATTTCAAGTACATCATGATCTGCTAATACCTTTAAACTGTGTCAAACGTTTAGTTGGCTACAGAAATATTGCTTAACTGAAACCTATTAAAAATACGTAATATCTGCATTGTCATATTTGCTGTGTTTGCTGGATTTTGAAGAACATGTAAACTTCAGTTTTTCTATAAAGATTCCTACAGTACATCTTTGGTGAAAAGATATATGAAAAGGGAGTGAAAGCTCTTACTTACTTAAACCAGATTATTCACACAGCTCTTATTATGGCTTCCACATTTCCAGTGGACTGCAAATGTAGTCATTCCAAGACCCTACTCTGATTTGCACCATTTGCAACAAATATTTACTTTCTGACACCAATCACGGACCTTGTAAGTTATGAGAGATTAAATGAAACATGAATTATTGATGGGCAATCAGTTACACATTTATTTATACTCTGCCCTAATTTCATGTGGTCTTGTAAAATAAAAGACTCACATCTGGAGACAACCATGAAAGTAACCTCTGGGGTGTTTTGTAGTTGGGCATTTATAACCAGATGAACACTGGGTCTAATCATTCTTGAGTACTGTACTGTTATCATAAGACTAACAACCTCACCAAAATATCCATGCTCCAAGCTATGTTATTATACTTTAATGTTACTATTATACTATAACACTATTACATGGTACTTTTTCCCACCTAATATCACTGAGTCCTCTGAGGTGTAGTAGTTGAGTTGCTTTGGCTGTAGTGGCCTACAATTTGAGTAGCTGATGTTATATAATAGTGTAGAAGTATAGTAGTAACGTAACCTTAATTAGCACGTCATTTTAATGCACAGATGGGTTAGCTAGCTTGGAGCATGAATGTAACATTCTATGTGAATTGTGTAATTTGCCATGTCAGAAAGAGTTTTTTTGTTTTCATTTTTACTTGTTTGAGTTTAATTTCTGACAGTTTGTCATATACTACCAATATACCAAGTTATTCTCTTTACGAGATCTAGCTAGATGCTATGAAGTGTGTCAAATGCAGCAGCTCTGCAGTTTTGCAAACAGCTGTGTTCTCATTTTGGTTAACATGTCACAGTTAACCAAAATGTTGAGATGCAGATAGCAGGAAGCTCTGCGACATGTTTACATATCCAGAAAATATTTTACATAGTGACAAAGTGATGAATCAGCTCTATTTCTAATAAACTTGAACCTAAAATCCTTGACTACAGAATCCTGTCAGTGTACCTGTGCCTTTTCTTTCGCATGTCAGTTATCTGAAATCTATTTGTTCTTTGACCACTTCCTTTATGCAGTTCATACTGACTAGTTTTGATATTTTTACAGCCATACTGCAGGTAGAAGAAATTTTTTTACATCGGCCATCAAGTGATTATCAGTTAAAATTCCCACATGATTTTGGTACGAAAATGTTTGCGAGCCTGTCAGGAAAAAAAGTCTCCCAAGGACAAAGTTACAACACTTGTTCTATGGTGGACAAGTTGGAAGATGAAATATGGTGCACTTATGTATAAAATACATACTCAGAAGGTGTAGTTTATTACCTTTTCATATCTCGACTTGTTATCAAAAGTGTATTACCATTTTAAGTCCGTTTTTTAATGACCCCTAGACAAAAAAGTATTGAGGCATTACCGGGCACTGTTGTTCAAAAACGCTCACTCTTTGAGGATACAGTATAAGGATGTGATTAGAAATTGTTGCACACAGTAATAAATTCAGTATTAAATAATATTAATAATAATAATATTATTACTTAATTAATATTTATTAAGACATTCATTTGCTGTGTATAAACTTTTCCCGTTGGTACACATTTTCCCGCATTCCTTTCACGGATGTGGTTAGCAGTGGACCTACCTGACCTCAGCCCAAAACTTTCTTTGAAATGCCCTGAATGAGGTTACTGGTTATTAAAGGCTATATGCTCTCCTTATTCTTTTTTAAATGATATTCTTGCTAGCCTGCATGTGATAACCTATTTCTTAAATTACTAAAGTAGTTTGATTTTTTAACGAAGCACAAGCAATATTTTTCACAAATAATACTGACCTGTTATTTTATTTCATCTATCAAAACATATTTAGACCATTTATTTTGGCAAAAATTTAGGTTGTGCCATACCCTCAGATGTCCTGATAAATGTATAAGGTATCACTTTAGCCTTTTTTTTTAAAATGGTTCTCATTTTATTTTTTTGCTATTTACACATGAATTTAATCATCAAAGCTCTGTTCGTTAAAAGAAATATGAATATTATGGGAAATGCTGACAAGTTACCAGAACTCCTACACTGAGCTTACCTAGTATGTGTTTCTCTCGGCGTTTACAGCTCCGACACGCACAAGTCAGCAGCACGATCATCAACAACAGTACAAGACCTCCTCCCCCTGCTAGGATGGCAATCATGATCCACCGGTCAAAGCCAAAAAGTTTATCTTCTGTTTCACTCTCTCGTACTAGTGAACCTGTGACAAATTACATAATGTGCAAAAAATTGACAAAAAATCAATGAATCAATCAAACCAGTACAAAAAAACTAATAATGATTGAATAAATACATGGATACACATACACAAACACACACACACATACATATATATATATATATATATATGTATATCTACATATTGAGTAAAGCATGGTCCCACATTATATCAAGTGTCTCTAATTATTTAACGACTGTATGCTCAGTGATCCAAACAGAAACCTACACTATGAACATCGAGAGAATAAGAAAACTCCTTGTTGAAAAGCACATTAAATCAAAATACTTACATGCAACTTCATCACTTTGAGCATGGTATGCTGGATTCTCCCATTCACATTTAAACTTGTCCTTTGTGAAACTTTGTTTGATGGTGGTGGTTGTTTCTTTAATAATTTTCTGTGATTTGTACCACTTTAATGTTACATCTTTCCCAGGCATTTCACATATAACCACGACTGAGTTTTCACTCTCTTTGCATGTGATGTTCACGTTTGGCTTACGGAACTTTTCTGGTAAAGACAGCATTGTGGTTACATTCTAAACCACTCAAACATCAACTGATTTAGCAAGGTATTAAAATAGTTTTGTTATGACAAAAAATAATGTTTCTAGCATTGAAACTGTTATACATCTGTGCAATGCAGTAAAAGAGCATTTATTAATTGCTTACCATAAACACAGACTTTTTTTTCTTGCTTTCCTTTGAAATCGCCACTTCTTGTGAAAATTTCACCACGATAGTCACCACTATTGTTCTGTTTTACATTTTGGATTGTAAGGGATCCATCCTTATTCAGCTTTTGGTCACCTATTAGCTCTTTATTTAGTGACTCTGCAGATCCTTTAAATATCTTTTTATTGTTATGTGTCCATTTGATTTCATATGTGCTTTCCAACGGTTTAAATGGTGTTGGAATGTCGAAAGAGCCTCCCACTGTAACGTTTATGTCACATACACTGCAGTCTGGAGAGAAATATTGAACACACACACACACACACACACACACACACAAAGAGATATTTGGAATTATTATTTAACCATTACCTTACTAAAGATTACAATGGCTGAGCACAATAGAAATGCAGGTGTATTCAAGAATGAAAATCTGTGGCACTGAACTGAGCCACGATGCACTGCACTTCAAACTGTACTATAAAAAAGAAAAGCCAGGTTAACTTTAAAAAATTAAGGCAACCTGCTGAAATAGGTTTTTGAATTAACTGAACTTTTGGGTGATGGTGAATTTGAGATAAATCCAAAAAGTCTTGAGATAAATCCATAAATCCAACAAATTGCCCTAAAAATTAAACAAATGTTTTAACCTGGCTTTTCTCTTTTTAGAGTTCAGCAGCCCTTGCAAAATCACATTTCTTCTCATTAAGAACTAGTATTGTTTGGACATTAAGCATTTTCTATTTGTGATAAGTTAACCTAAATTTATCAGGGAAAGTAGAAATAAACAAAGACTCTCCAAACATAAATAATAAAGATTATTAATAAATTATTTTTTCTTATTCAATTTGTTTAGACAAAAAGGTAAATATTTTAAATGAATGGGGGGAAAAGAGCCAATCATAATGAAATTTTAATATATTAACACAAATAATATCTGTAACTGTAGACACATCACACTAGAGAAACTCTGGAAAAATCCCAGAAGAAAACCACTTACTTGTAAAGGACAAAATACTCATTCCGCAAAAGAAAATGAGGGTGATGCCACCTTTGAACTCCATTGTTCTTCTGAAGCGTTTCGCAGACGAATGAAGGAAACGGATTCAGTTTCCTGTTTTTGAAGTGGAGGATGTGTCAGAGCAAAGAGCAAAACTGCATTTCTCCTAAAAGCAGGTGTTCTAAAGCTCTCTGCTGCCTCCACTGAAAGGTGGCAGGGAAACAGCTGGCATATCTCATCTAACAAACCTGGCACAGAGGATGAGACTGTCTTGCAGGTGCTCTTGAGCTGTTCTCTTATATTCTCCTCTCTTGTCCTGATTTTCCTTTAATATGAAATAGAAGCTATTCAACAATAAGTGATTTTGCACAGTGGAACACATGTGAGAATACATGGATAGAAATCCATACATAAGAGATTTCTTATGCACATTGTACATATGTAAATCTGTCAGATTGCTGCTACACTTATAACTTATAAAACGTATAACTTATAACTTATAAAAAAAAAAATGCTTACATATTTTACCTCTAATTTGTGTTGCTCCTTGTTTAAGCTGTTTTACTTTTTTTAGATTTGTGTTTTTATTTGTGTTTTAGAAATTTGTCACTCCATTGTGTACCTGTGTGTGTGTGTGTACGTGTGTGTGTATCTACAGTGTTCTTATATTTACTTATGTATTCACTCTGTATATATATATATATATATATATTTAAATATACTCATTGTGTACATGCATACAACTTGCCTAAGTCTACATATAGTTTACATATAGTTTACATATACATACACTCAACAAAAATATAAACGCAACACTTTTGTTTTTGCTCCCATTTTTCATGAGATGGACTTAAAG
>JBBPCZ010066735.1:0-12173 GCA_037974445.1 Brycinus macrolepidotus | reverse complement strand
GTATAAAAACACTGCTGTAATCAACACTCTCCTCTTGCAATGTGACCAGTTGGATGGTAAAACACTACTAGAAGTTCCTCAAAGGTAATTATTGCCATTTTGTTTAAGAGGGAACAAGAGATTTGTTTTCTTTGAATTACTCAAGTTCTGTAAACTCTGCATCATTTCTCTTATTCTGATGTTTTGTCATTTCCTTTGAAATTATGCTTTAAAGAACAGTATTTTTATTTGTAAATGAGGAGAAAGTTGTATTCCGAAGTTGTATATATATATACATGTATACATTGTCTTCCATGAAATAACATTTGTCACTTTGTTCAGGAAACTGCACCGGATCCTGATGTCTGTTTAGATGGCTTGACTGTGGCTAGCCGGAACTAGCGTCAGCCGCTGTCACAGATGCAACTTCGTTAAATACTGGAAGTGAAAAAATGCTGTAGTTTCCTCATTGGCCTACCGCACTGACGTATCTCCAAGGTGACATGTCCTTCAAATGGCACCACTTCCTGCCTCCTGTGACACGGACAGTGGATTGGTTATTGCACAAGAGTCTGATACAGCTTTATCTTGTTTCGTTTTATTCGTGTTACTAACTTTATTCATTAATTTCGTCATCAGGGAAAATGGGTGGTTTTTTAGGTCCATCACAGAATAAACTGTGAAGAAGTGCAGATGTTGGAGATGCCAAGCTTATGCTGTTCATGCTGAACATCCTTCAACAGCTGAACATCATTACATGGCTTTGTTGATGAAGTATTTAGTTTTGACATCTTCTCTGACTGTGTTTTTCCACTTTTTGTTGTAGACTGAGTCATAGCCAGCTCATAAATTGTAAGTGTAATTGGCCTCTCCTTTATTGCATGGCGAGTCAGAAGGGCAGCAGACTCCAGAGTGGATGAAGCAGAGTGTTCAAATTGGGTTTTGTCATATAGAACAATGATAAAATGCACCAGTGTAAAATAAATATGTTATTTTTAAGAATAATGATAATTCTTCCAACAAGCAATATAGTGTATTAACAGCAGGCTGCACTTGCCAGCTAAGAAATAGCACGGCTTTAAATAATGATACATTAATACAGAATTCAGTTGCCATTTGTGGTCACATGAGATTTTAGAATGATAAAATTACAAGAATTATGAAAAACAATTCTCAAATCTGACTGGCTTTGACACGTTCAGAGCTGTTTTACTGTTGAAAATCCAACCATAGTCATTAAAATCACTGTCAACAATCACAGAAAGCCAATTCTCCTGCTAATTAAACAAGTGTTGGCAAGTTCCTAATGAAATGAAATGGTCCAGGAATAGCAAATCAGTATTTTTTATAACTTACTATATGAATACAAATGACATATGTGTTCATATGTATGTAAATATTAAATATTAAGGCAAGGCAAGGCAAGCTAAGCATATTTGTATAGCACCTTATCATACACAGAAATCATTTGATAAAATCAACATTGAATAAAAGCAGGATTTTGTTTAGTTAGGCTTAACAAAGGTAAATAAAGCATTATAGCAATATTTCAACAACGTGGCTCACATTTTAGCACCAGAACATTCTGTTTTGTAAGTAGAAATAGGATTCTGTGTCCAAAAATTACTATAATTCCTGTATTTTCTCTAATGAATGTAGTGCACCTGATATGCTTAGGTATCTGTGCATTTAGAATTATTGCAAAATAAGCAAAAATATATTTACTTCAACACATTCTCCAATATTCCTCATTCTCTCAATGCTAAACTTTATTTACCCAATTTTAAAAGTAAGCCAAGTCCACTGAAGACGCCAGAGAGGATCTACAGCGTACACTAACCAACCCATTAGACTCTCCACCATTAATGCACCAGCATCTCCACCAATAACGCACCATATTCGCCTTGGTCATCCACAGCAATACTTAAAGGATGTGTTCCGTTTGTAGCCCTAAAGAATGAGATTTATATCTGTATGGGCTGCTGGCACTGGAATCTTGATTCACTTTTCAGTCAACTTAGTTAAATCTATGTGGTGATCTGTGAGATAATACACTACATTACATTACATTCATTTGACAACTTACACCTTCAGGAAAAACTCGAGCTTCAGGACAGTTGGAGAACCAGAGGAGAGTTCTGAGTGGTAAATATTTAAATAGGGAGCAGTGCAAGGAGGTGTAAGCATATTCATAAAGAAGAGCAAGAGTGATTTACGATAGATAATGCTTCAGGAGAGGAGTTGCTCTTTGACTAGCTAAGGCTTTACAAAGCATCCGTCCATCCACCCATCCATCCATCCATCAGTTACCTAAGCAAGATCCGAAACAGGGTGGTGATGGGGTGCTGGAGCCCTGCGCTCATAGGGTGGAAGGTGGAGAAAGCCCATACCCACACTCACACCTCTCCAGTTCACCTGATCTACATGTCTTGGACTATGGGAGGAAACCGGAGAACCTGGCAGAAACCCATGCAGACACGAGGAGGACCTGCAACTCCACACAGAAAAGATACTGAGCCGCCCCATCTGGGAATCGAACCCAGGACCTTCTTGCTGTGAGGCAACTGCATTTTTCTGAGAAACCATAAACTTGAGTGTTGTGTTGCTGAGACTCAACTTCTCAGCTGAGAATCAGAATTTTATTGACTTTATTGATCCTGGAGGAAATTGCTTATGTTACGACTGCACAGACACAGAGACGCGGAGACAAGAGCAATGTAATATATAAAGCCTAAAATAAAAGTCAGTTAAAAACTGCCGAAATACTCTGTATACTCTATATACACAAATGCTGGGGTATAAATACTATTGATAAATAACTTACTGCTAAGTAATTTACTAGTAACACAAATAGTGGTTTGGAGTTGTTCTCTATACAGAGACAGTTATTGTATGCAATAGAAATCAGTAGTGGATAAGTAATAGCGACATAATAATAAAGATATTGCACATAATGATAATGATATAAACCCAATAAAAAATTGCACATCTGAGTAGCAGGTTTTTGCACAGATTGTTGTGTGGGTGTGTGACAGGGGGTGGAGTTGAACAATGAAGTTCTTGCTAGTTTATGAAATGTTTCTGAAAGAAGATACTTAATAGTTTTACTTTTCCTAAAGAAACTTTTTGCTTTTACCGAAGGTAGATAAATAAGGGTAAGTTTTGCATCAGTGAACAGGAGAAAGCTGTGTTCTTTATCCTTTGGTAGATGACCAGCTTTGGGTCGTACCTGACTTTGGATGGTGCAGGTTCTGGCACTTTGAACTGAATTCCAGCTCCATGGCTGATCTCTGCAGTTCTTTTATCAAAGCCAAGACTTCAGAGAATGCGGTAATTGGGTTGGGTTAATATAATGTCCAGAACTCTCTGAGTTTTACTTAGAATTAATCAGTGAAGTCGACTTTAGCTGTTATTTGGCAAGTGTATGGGTGTGTGTGGAGACAGGCTTCAAACCTGCACATGCAGCTGGAATGTGGGTGTTTGTGATTCATGAGGCGTAAAGTTTAGCCTGCACACACACACACACATACACACACAAACACACACACGCACGCTCTGCTTGGTGCTCTATTGAGTGGAGACATTTGGAGTGTGGAGAGAGTGGGGCGAGGGAGGAGGGAAAGAAGGAGGTGTCTGTTGGGGAGTTGCAGAGGCTGTTTATAAAGACTTGAACGAGGGAACGGGACAAAGAGAGAGATTTACTACAGATCATATCACATTTCTTGGGACGTCCCAACTCGTAGGATTTCATTTGCACAGGTAAGTGAATCTAAATGTCATTTACTTTCATTGAACTTGATGAATCTGGTAGGAACTCTGAATATGTTTCGCCCGGATTACAAAAGCGACCAGGGGGACTAATTCCACAGGCAGTTTCAACACAATAGCTCTATTATAGTAGATGGTTTAAAATACCAGAGCTGTGCATTCCTTCCTTTCCCCTTTATGTGTATGTGCTATCTCCTTTTTCCTGAATGATTTACCAGTTTGTGGTAAAGCTCATTCAGGATTTATAGAAAGTTTCATAGGTTAACTTCTTTCAAAACATGTTTTCCGAAAGCAAATGATTCATGAATATTTGTGGAACGAGCAGTAATTACTCTGCTAACGAAATGCAGATGACACACACACACACACACACACACACACACACACACACACACACACACGCCTTACTCTTGCACAGTGCAGGCTGTTTTTTCGCTTTAGATTTATGCCTCTTGTATTTGCTTGCTCTAAACCTGGGGTACCTAAACGTCTTGTCTTGGGGGGCCCAAGCGTTGAGCAATGTTTGTGCTGGACCAAGGGCCAAAAAGACAAATAAAGAAGGTTGGTAAATTTTAACCACATTTTAAATGTGTATTTTACACCATTAAAATAGTTGTTTCACCACAACACTTCAAAAAACAGGCAGAAATGTTCAGAATTAGGAGATGGAGTTGAGATGGAGATATCTTTCTGGTGGGCTGTCCTCCCAGTTTGCAGGCTACATTTTGAGCAGTCCTGGTCTAAACTGTTTAGACATTGTTTATTTGCCAAATCCTAACAAAAATAGAACAATGGGGCAAGCAGCTTCTTTCCCACATCAAAAGCCGCCTTTGGAACCACTCGGATTAGGGTGTTCTCGCTGTGTTTGCCCCAGCATTAAGTGGTTTAGAAATCAAACAAAAAAAAATCATCATTAGTGTGAATTATTCTGCGGTCCTAAACTAATATGTGAGTTATGAGAGTGAGAAATTAGAGTTAGGCCCACATATGGACCCTTATGGTGTTTTTCACCAGTTTGGTACGAACTGTGAATTGTGTTCTGAATGTGTGTACTCATCCAACACTAAAGGCAGCATGGAACTAATTTTCTGATCAATGCATGCATCCTATTTTGGGGCAGATTATGAGTTAATGAGTCTCTGAATGTATGGCCAACAAGACATTAATGCATGAAGCCAGTAAATGTGAATGCAATTTGCATTCAAGATTAATCAAATTACATTGTTAAAGTGATTATAACTGGTTAATTTTTACTTCCAGACACCATGATGGTGGTATTCAGGAAACCCTACGGTCCTCCCCTGCTTCTCTCCATCATCTTACTCATCCTTTCTTCCTTGGTGGCACCATCATCATCCTCGAACAACACTCGGTTCATTAACATGGATGATTATGATGTAGATGCTTATGATGATACTCGGCCAACCTCAGCATCCAAACCTGCAGCTGAACTGTGCAACTACAACCCCTGCGAAGACCAGCAGCCATCCTGCCAGCAGCTAGCAGCCTCGACGGCTTGCTCTTGTCCTGGAATAAGTGGGCCGGATGAGCCCCCGGATCCTCCGCACCTCCGCAGATTGTTGCAAGAAGGCTCAGGCAGGGTTGTGGCACACTGGTGTGCTCCTGCTTCCACAGTGACCCACTACCTGGTGTGGGTGGAGGGTCGGGACGGGGAGATGGAGACCGATGAGACGAGGCGGCAGATGGACCTAGGTAAGATAGCAGCCGGGGCCGAGGTGTGTGTCCAGGCGGCAAACGGGGCTGGAGATAGCAACAGGGCAAAGCACTCCTGTACCCGCTTCCAGCCTCAAACCTCAGAATTTGGCCTGGCATTGAGGCTGGGCATCATAGCAGGGGTAGTGGTGGTGCTAATTGTGGTGCTAGTGCTAGCACTGGTACTCTGGAGAGTCAGAACACAAAGGAAAACAAAGGCAAGGGCTGAGGCTGGTGGAGCTGAAGCCGTGCTCTGAAAGAGAGACTACACGTTCCACATCCTTCAAGATTCTTTCACATGCTGGTCACATTCACATCCTGAGGAGCACTATTCAGCAACCACATGGATAAAAGCAAGTCATTATTAAGTTCTTGATTAAGCTTTTGAGCCAGAAATGGAGGTCTGGAGAACAGAGGGTCTGTGAACATTACAGTGAATTGGTGTGGGGGAGAGAAAATAAAGGAACCCTGAATCTCCCGGACTTGACCCTTTTGAATTGATTGAAGGATGTGTACAAAAGCACTTTAGATGTATTATTATTGTTAGTGATGTTTGTTACAAGTGTGTTTTCTTATATTTTTGTTTTTTGTAAAGATTGTTGTGGTCAGTTTCAGCAGAAACCTTAGCATTTTATAAAATTATATTGACAGTAAATTGAGTAAATTAATGAATGAGGTTTTTTAAATAATGTTGGAAAAAACTATTGCTGCTGTAGGAACATAATCTTGTATCTCCATTTTTGATTAATGAATGATTACATTTTTTATATGATTTGACAATTTCAGCTTCTGTTTACAGAAGCATTTCCACCAATTTTCACCCATAGAAATGGCCCAAAATGACTAAAATCCTGTTACAATAACTTACACTGAAAGGAATCAAACGGAAACATTTTTTTCCGTCTCCTGTGAAGTTCCTATTTTTGGAGATACAAAATTTAGTTCCTGTAGCAATAATGCATTCATACATTTTGGCCTTTCTCAGTCTGTTTAGTCAGAGTGACTTCCCACCAGGCTGCCCAATAACGCACAGCAGTTATTCAGGGAGGCCAATAATTCTCTTAAATCAGTCGACCTTCATCCACAAAAAGAACACTACACTACTGTCTGTGTGTTACATCCATATTTCCAATAATGTAAAACAGTTGCATATGAAGCCAATACAATGTGTAACAACCACACTTTATTTCGTGAGTCCCCTATTATCTACAGACGCTGTAAAGTTAACGTTGGATTCAAGTTTGGGGTTAAATTTAATACAGTCCGCTGTGTTCATTTTAAAGTGAAAGTTGCATTTAACACGAAGTTGCATATTAGACAAAGACAAACATCTGTGAAGCATCTATAGTAGTGCTACTAAATATGTTCCACATTATTTTCCGTAATTGTACACAACTCTTGAGGTGCCCAGTAGCTCACCTTTACTGGACATCTTGGTTATACCTCTGGAAGCCAGTTCAGTGGGAGGCTGTCCATTTCCCACTCGCCCTGTTATTCTGTTGAACACTAGAGGGCGCTAGAGTGTACTGGAGGAAAAAAGGATTGACTTTTTGTGCAAAAGCTCCATAGGCCCCCATTAATTCTGTACTTTTGGAAACACCCTCTTGCATCTGATCAGTCGAGAAAAGATCACTCAGTGGGAGTTTTCCTAACTAGACATTTTCTAGTAAATAGCACATCTGGGCCTGAAAATAGACCCCTCCTCTGCACTGCAAATTGGGATCTTGGTGAATGTGCCTCTAGGGAGGATGACGAACACAGCTGAAGACCTGCTAAACAAGAGATAAAGTGCTGGAAAGAGCATAACTAATGGTAATGAATGTGTCGGTGACAGAGCCCATTCTCCTTGTGAGTTTCTCATGGTCTAAGAATGTGATTGAGTAACAATCCAACCACTCCGACCACAGCAGGGCATTCGACCATGTTGAAATCAGTGACAGACTTTACCACAGGACCACATTTCCGTCACGCAGGCAGCGGACACCAGCTCGACTGTTTTCAACACTGCAACGTCCTGTTCCACCTTAAACTGTTCTTTTTTATTATTAAAGTTAAGACAAATTTCTAGTTATTCATATCCAGATAAATATTTATACATAGTCTTAAGTAATTATGTAGTATGTTACTATGCACTAATATTTGTAGAAAAATACCATATTTAAATGTGTTCCCTGTAGTAGGTCTACTTATTTTCAAAACATAATCAAGGGCTTTCAAACGTTCAAAAAAGACTGTATATTATTGTGTTTACATGTTGATTGTCAAAGCAAAATCTTGTTTATAGATTTTTGTTGTTTTTTTTTCTTTTTTATATATTTTATTTTAGCTAATTTGAGTTGTAGGGCTTTATTTTTTTTCAGCAGTGACAAAATAATATATATATAATATATTATAAATTTTTTTTTAGTTTTTTTAGTTTTTTGTTTGTTTTTTTTTTTTTTTTCTTTTTACCAGCCATTAAAACCACCTGCCTAATATTGTGTAGGTCTCCCTTGTGTCACCAAAACAGCTCTGAATTATCGAGACATGGACTCCACAAGAGCTCTGATCCTGTAAGTCCTATAAGTTCTGAGGTGGCGCCTCAATGGATTGGACTAGTTTGTTCAGAATGTCCCACAGAAGTTTGATTGGATTGAGATCCGACACTTTCTTCTCATAGTACATCCTGGTTCCACCCTCACCCTTAGCAACATACACACACCCAGCGATCCACATGATTTAAAAGAAAACGTGATTCAGCAGGCCATGGTCCAGTTCTGATACTCACCTGTCAATTGTAGTCACTTTCTGTGATGGACAGGGGTCAGTATGGGCACTCTGACTGGTCTGCAGCTACACAGCCCCATATGCAGCAAGCCATGATGCACTGTGTATTCTGACACCTTTCCATCACAGCAGGCATGAACTTTTTCTGCAGTTTGTGCTTCAGTAGCTCTTCTGTGGGATCGGACAAGATGGGCTAGCCTTTGCTCTCTACACCCATCAGTGAGTCTTGGGTGTCTATGACTCTAATTCCTTCTCAAAATTAGTCTCTTCTACCAAACCCACTGAGAAGACGAATATGCAACTTTACCTCCAGTTTTAAAATTTGTGAAGTGAGAAACAGTATCCACTAATAAGACCTTCACAAGGCTAAAATGAAATATCCCTACATGTATAAAGGCCTCAAGTATCAGATGCCTCAACACAAAACCTTGTTACAGATGCTTACTGGAATAAACCTCTAAATGTTTATAGAGGTTTATGTCAGTTGTCATGAAACTCAAGTTCTTATGAACGCTGGTCTACAGTAATGTTCTGAATAACAATAATTCTACTACTACTAATAATAATAGGCTTTTGAAAGCAGCAGTTTTCAGGGCGTCATAGTAAATCCAAGCCCTTGTGAAAATCAATAACCAGGCACTTTTGTCATGCTCAATAACAGTTTTTAATAGCAGCTGAAATGCAAATATCCAAAAGTAAAATCATAGAACAGATACATTTTTCAGCATGGAACAGCTTGTTAGTAAAGTGTGCAAGCAGACAGATAGAAATAAAGAATATATAACCCGCAAAACTCCACCTGTATGGTCCAGAAATTCACTTTGGGTAAAGTATGTTGTATTCAGTAAAGGGTAAAAGAGTAAACGCTTCATATCCCAGAGTAGTTTTTGTGGTCCTAACTGTAAATTTGCTATAGACCTGTTTCTCGTGTACACTTGACATGTCCCCAGAATTCCTGGCTGCACAGGGAACTTTTAACTGAGGGTGTTCACTGATTTGAGATGTCTCAGACTTGTAGGACAGAGATTCCTGGATATTTATTCCAGATGTATGCAGTAATTTAGCAAATTTTGTCAAAAAATCTATTACATATTTCTGCCCATCAGGTTTACCAGCATTACAAACATGAAATTTCATTATTCCGTTCTTTGGCACAGAGTGGTCCAACAATGTTTCAACAAACTTGAACAGGAAATTTGCAAGTGTTTCTGAATCCTTTCCGCAGATAGTAAACCTGTTTGTGAAAGAGTGGCCATGGCAGTGGATGTGAACAGTTCTTTGGCCGAAGATGCTTTTCTGCGATCCTCATCATTAACCTGAGTTTGGATTACACCATTCTTTATTTCTACAAAAATGTCCCGTGGATGTGATGTCTTAATATACTTTATATCTGTACGAAACATGTCATCCCCTCCGTCATACACATGCATATGAACCAGTGGTTCTTTCCCAAAAGCCTTGAGATTTTTCTGAAGCAGGTGGTCCACCAGGTGATCTGTAAAGACCTCTCTTTCCTTTTCAGTCCCACAATTTTTAGGAAGTTCAACTCTGACCCTTTGCTTTGGATGTGTTTCCACACCCTGAACTCGCAAGAGCTTGAACAAAATGTCGGCTAAACCCTGCACTGCTTGTGAACCCACTTTTAAGCTGTTTTGATCAGACGTGCAAACAGACATCAGCTTCACAGCTACTGAGTCCGCCTCCTGGATTTTCACTCGAAATATATCTGCAGGTTCGGGTGACCACTGGCTAAACACTGTCCTGAAGCTGAATGCATTGGAACGGTAGATAGCAAAAATGCTGTAGTATTTTTCATCCTTTTCAAAGAATTTTATGTCTTCCCTTTTTTGCCTGTTTATCTCATTGTCCAAGAGAACACGTACTTGATTCTGATCACCCAAACCCAAACAGACATTTATCACCCCTCGTCCAACTGTAATTTTCCCATTTGTTGCCTGTACAACTTCCTCAAACTCCTTCTAGAATTGAAAGCCGAAATATGTCTGCAGATCATCTGGGAACACCACAATGACAACAGCATCACTTTTGAATATCTTTAAAATGAACTCTCCCAGTTCCCTTGCACCTTTCCTTTTATTGTCCCAAACAAAACGGCTGTTATCGCTTTCTTCAATCACAAATTTTCCTCTAATATACAGTTTTTTGAGTCCAGGACTTTCAACTAGAATGATCTGACCTGCGTCATTGTACATGGGTTTCGTTGCATCTTGAGAGTTGTACCACATTTTCACCAGACCTGGTAGTTTTGCAAGTTGCACATCTTTGATAATCTCTTTGCCATCAAGATTAAGTTGAATGTGGACAGGGTTTCCCAAAGCAGCACAGAAGATGACGACCTGAGCGAGGGTACAGTACACCACTGCCCATCTGACGACGGAGGCCATGGCAAGCACCATGTACTCTTCTCTGATGCTTAGCAGTGAATTCTGATGCAAGAAAAAGTGTAAACACTGTGATCATAAATGTTTTCAATCAGAAGATGATCAAGTACATTTTAGTTAAAGATATCGTGCTCATGACATAAGCTATGTATCAATGTTAAATGACTACAGTAGTACAGTAACAACACATACTCCAAAACTACAGAATGTATACTAAAGTTGTAGAGAGTTACACTCACCTCTGCTCTGACAGGTCCGAAGTAAAAACACTTCTCACTTACCTTTGACTAATAAATCAGGAATCAGCCAACCAGAGGCTTCACACAGCGTTGAGAGTTTGAATATAATTTGCATATTCACTTCACACATCAGATGCTTCAGTTCTTGAGGGTGATGTTCATATATCTCTTAGCATTAATCTATCTATCTATCCATCCATACATTAATTAACTATCGTTTATTCTGAAAATTCAAAATTGACGCATAAACAAAGAACTGACTGTACATACATTAAGTGTTGCATATTCATGCATGCTGATGTTTGGAGCTCCAGTGGAGTTTGGTATAGAAAGCGTCTGGTGTTTTTTTCTGTACCTACTAGGTCATTTATATTATTATATTGATATACTGCACATATAACATTTAACAGATGTCATCACTGTCCAAAGAAAACCATCTATCTCCTAATTCTATTTCTATTCTTATTTTTCTACAACACAGCAACTGCCCTGTACTTTGTAAAACCGTCATGAATAAAGTATTAAAAATGAATAAAACACTTTACATTAACTTACTGAAGTAAATAATGTTTTGCCTTTTCATATTAAAGAGTTTTTATTCATTTTTATTACCTTATTTGTAAAGGGTTTATAAAGTACAGGATAGCTGATGTGTTAAGAATTGAAAAAATGAAGATAAATGTTTTTTTTTGGACAGTGATGATATCTGTGAAATGTTAAATGTGCAGAAAATCAGTAAAATAATTTAAAGGTTATTACCTTGTAGGTACAGAAAATAACACTATAAGTTGCCTATATCACACTCCACTGAAGCTCCAAACATCTCCAGTAACAGTATGCTTTAGAAGACCCCCTGCATCGTAGTGATGGTGTCTAAATGCAGGGTTTGCTTGTTGTTGTAAAAAGATCAGTTAGACGTTTTTCCTATCAAGAACTGAGATGCAAAATCAGGCCATTACAGGAGTAATCCATCAGTCAGTAACCAATTAAGCATGGCTTTTCAGCTTGTGGTAAGAGACCTGTGGGGAGATATGACTGACTCTATATTGCTTTAGTAAAATGTTCTTTCAACAAACCCCCACATCAAGATCCGAAATATACAAAGGCCTCCCAGAATGTGACGAGTGGCTAAAGTTAATTCCTAGCTGGTGTTCAGTTATAACTTTGAGCACAGAAACATTCATATGCCAAGAATACATGCTAAAACAGCCAACATGCACTTTGGTGACGTGCTAGTTTCACAATAACTGCATTAATCACACACAGTGCTGTATGAAGTGGTGGATTTGCTGCAGTTCATATGGTT
>JBBPCZ010066694.1:0-12174 GCA_037974445.1 Brycinus macrolepidotus | reverse complement strand
TTTGGGATGAACTGGAACGGAGATTGTGAGCCAGACCTTCTCGTCCAACATCAGTGTCTGACCTCATAAATGCTCCATAGAATGAATGGACACAAAATTCCCACAGAAACTCCAAAATCTTGTGGAAAGCCTTTCAAGAAGATTGAAAGCTGTTAAGGGGTGGGGGGAGGGGGGGGGGTGGGGTGGTCAATTCCTATTTAAAGTATATGAATTTGAATGCAATGTCATTAAAGTCTCTGTTGGTGTAATGGTCAGGAATCTCAATACTTTTGTACATAGTGTGTATAATCATATTCATTTTGTGTTTACTCAATCATTACTTGTCATTAAAAATGTAAAAAAAAGGAGAAAAAGTCATTTTATATGAAGCAAAATAAATGATTGACACAAATTGACCCCAATAGTGCTGTAATACAGGATCCGTTTATAGAGGACAGCTCTGATTGGATAATTTTTTATCACCTAATTAACCAATCAGAGCGCAGCTTTCTTGCGGAGGTGAAGGTGAAGGAGCGAGAGGGAAAATGACGGACTCAGCTGTGAGCTGTAATAACTGCGGCCTGGCCTACAGTCTACCGGGTAAACGCAGAAAAAACGGGCACTGCTGGAGATCCAGCACAGAACTCTGTCTTCTGAGGTGTTTTCATTAGTTTTCGGTCACTTTAGAGCGAGAGAAACGGAGCAAACCTCGCCTTTTTGCTAGTTTAGCCGATGCTGGAAGCTAACGTTAGCTTAGCTGGGCGTGGCATGGCGTGGCGGTTCGCGAATTTGGAAAATATATATACAGTTATGGGCATTTCTTTACTTTTACTGTTGCAAAAGCATGTACATCAGTACTGGTTTGCAAAATTAGACATTAAAGTAAATAATGTCTTGCTGTATTTCTGTTTAACGTTGACATTACTAACAGTTCAGTTGATATTAGATGAAATAACGAGGCAAACGGAGGTTTGTGATGATTAGACAGACGTCTCAGACTTAAAGTCTGATTAAAAAGTGTCCGTGACTTTCTGTAACACAGTGGTTCACCCTACAGGCTCACACTGTAGACCAGGGTTGAGAAACACGACTGATAAATCGACCGTGATGCTCATATGCATATATACACTATATGGACGAAAGTATTGGGACGCCTGACCATTACACCAACTGGGACTTTAATGACACTGCATTCAAACACACAGACTTTAATATGGAGTTGGTGCCCTTTTGCAGCTATAACAGCTTCCACTTTTCTTGGAAGGCTCTCCACAAGATTTTGGAGTTTCTGTGGGAATTTGTGCCCATTCATTCTGTAGAGCATTTATGAGGTCAGACACCGATGTTGGATGAGAAGGCCTGGCTCGCAATCTCCGTTCCGGTTCATCCCAAAGGTGCTGGATGTTGGATGAGTTCCACACCATGTCTTTATGGAGCTTGCTTTGTGCACTGGGGCACAGTCATGCTGGAATAGAAAAAGTTGTTCCCCAAACTGTCCGCAAAGTTGGAAGCATGACGTTGTCCAAAATGTCCTAAATGTCTTGTGTACTCATGATTCAGTTAAATAGACGATTCAGGGCTCATGGTCTATACATTCACGACGTATTTAACAAAGATTGAAAGCAGTTCAGTATTCTCGCAATATTTATAATGAAATTTGAATGGAGAAAATTTATTTATTCTGTTCTGGAGTAATTTACTACTAAGACCAGAGCTGAATGGGGGAGGGGGTGTATGACATGACTGGGTTGAAGGTACATGATTATTCTCCACAATGCATATTGTCTTATTTTTGCACTGCGATGTAATCATCTTATTTTTATGTTTTATGTCATGTATATATGTAATATATATGTGATGGAGTATTTTATTCCCCGAACTAGCCTGCAGGAATATTGAGAATAATAAAAGTCTGTGTCTGAGTTCCTAAAAAGACAAATATATCGGTACATCGTCACAGCAAAATTTTCTTTGTCCAACAAAGTAATTTTAAAAGATGAGGGAAAAAAAACAGTCCCAACTTTCAGTTTACGTTAATGTAGAAAGATGGTTTTTTTGGACCTTTTCTGTTGGTTTGTTCATCGTGACGTTTTGATGAATAGCTGATATTATAAAAAATAATATATAAATACAACAAAAGAAAGAAACTCTTAAAGTATGACCGATATTTAAATGCTTTGCCGTTCCTGATGTAGACCTTTTAACAGAATGTTTTTGTGTGTGTTTGTGTGAACTGTGTAGAAGATGAAGTGGTGGGAAATGTTCCACACGTGCTGGTGTGTGGTCACATCTTCTGCACAGTGTGTCTTCGCTCGCTGGAGTCTTCGTGCTTCATCACCTGTCCTGAGTGCAAGGTGAGTGTGCACATACTGAATAACCCTGTTACAGGTGTGCATCGGTTTAAGGCACTAATTTGATGGATTTGCAGCAAAACCACGATTACATAAGATCCTATGGGGTGAAGTAGTCTTGCTGGATTCTGATCCAGTCAATTTTGTTCTAATTTTGTTCGTCTGGCTTCTTTAAAATTTGAGTAAAAAAAAAAATAAAAAATCTGATTTGGGATTTTTTAAAAAGCTAAAGTACTGAATTCAGCTCAGGGCAAAAAAAAATGATAGAAACCCCACACTTGGAGAATGTTCACCCACCGTTTCTACTTTGTAGCAAATAAACAAATCATAAAAATGACACAAACCCCTCAGAAACCAATTGACACGCCAGTGCCTCATAAGCTCGTCGCTGTCTTTAAAGTACGTTTTAATTTGGAGCTTCAGTGTTTTTGGGTTGACAGTGGAGGCTTCATATGTCACAGGTATCTCTGTTTCGTGATCGTATGTCGTGTAGAACCAGAGATCTCAAACGTTTAAACATGAGGAAATTTATGGTTTTTGGAACTTTAAAAATGGGGGTGTTTAAAAGCTGAAATAACTAAATATATTTTTATTTCTGATTGAAAAAAGTAGTAAAAACACATGGTGTGAGAAGCCCAATCGCGTGTGTGTGTGTGTGTGTGAGCTGCGGAGGGGAGGGTAATAGCTGAACATTCTCAAACTAGTTATGTTATTTTAATTAATAGTTTATTTTTGGAATATGTATACCAAGTCTAAAAGGCTAATTGGTCTGCGGTTAAAGAGTGCTTGCAGACCTTAATGGACTGTTGGACTTGGCCAAAACATGGCCTTCCATGGCGTTTTCCCTTCCCATTACTCCAATTCTCAGGTCCTTGCACTGGCTCCCAGTTCAGTACAGAATTGATTTCAAAGCATTTCTCATTGTGTACAAGTCACTTAATGGTTTGGGTCCTAAATCCATCTCTGATATGTTTGAAGTATATATTCCTGGTCAAGTAGTGGTGAGGAGATCTGAAACTGAACATGGTGAAATGTTGTTTAGTCACTATGCAGCTCGCTGCTTGAACAAACTGCCCATCAGTATCAGATCTGCACCAACGGGAGCTTTAAAAAGCTGCTAGAAACTCTGCTATTCTCCTCTGGCTTCTTCTAAAGATTTGCACTTCTGTTGCACTTGCAATTTTCTTTCATGTATTCTTTTATTTCTTTTATCTCTTCCATTATCTTATTCTATTTTGTTCTATTTTATTTTATTGTATATTCTACTTCTGTAAAACGCATGGAATGGCCTTTTGTTCACAATAATGTGCTATAGAAATAAACTTGAGCTTGAACTTGAACACCATGAGCCCTGAGAGCAAAGTGTTTGGTTGTGAGTTTTCTAACCAGTGTGTGTTTGCTGTCTCATTAAAACTGTTTGGCAGATGTGTACTAATGTTGGTGAAGAAGGTGTGGATGGACTGCAAGTGGACAGCAGGATAATTGGACTCATCTATACTGCCAAGATGAACACCAAAAAAAGGTAGTTACAGGTAGAGCTGGACAATGTAGCATTTTAAGGAGAAGGAGAGGTTTTAGGAGGTTCTAGAGGAAGCTATGTGTAAAAGCTGTGTGTTGGAGGTTCTAAAAAAAAGCTGTGTAAAGCAACAGAGAACCTTTATACTCTTTATACCTTTTTTAGCTTTTTTCTTTTTTGTGTAGCACATTTTCTCCCCAGTTCTGTCCAGTTCTCGTCCTGGACTGCCTCAATCACACAATACCACCAACTTTGTATCGGGTTTCTTTAATTACACATCAGCTAACAGATGCCAGTCTTGGCGGTGGCATCAGATATTGGGGAATACCATTCCAGGAAGGGGTATGCTTGGTCAGCAATGTTAAGGTAGGTGGTCCGTGTCAAAATAGCATCCGCAATGAATGCAGGACCAAAGGTTTCCCAGCAGAATGTTGCCCAGAGCCTCACTCACTGCTACGGAACTCCATATGCAAGAAGCTGTGCTGCACTGTGTTCTGACACCTTTCTGTCAGAGCCAGCATGAACTTTTTCAGCAGTTTGTCCTACAGTAGCTCTTCTTTGAGATCGAACCAGATGGTCTAGCCTTCACTCCTCACACGTAGCAGTGAGTGCCCATGTTCCTGAGAAAACCCCTTAAATTCTGCCATTTTGGAGATGTTTCGACCTAGTCGTCTAGCTGTCCCACTCTGGCCCTTGACAGATGGAACTGTAATGAAATATTCAGTGTTATTCACTTCACTTGTCAGTGGTTTTAATGTTATGGCTGATTGGTGTATATCATTTATTCTTCAGGTTTGTTCTTCTGTTTTCAATCTGTAAAAAAACCTTAAAAATAAGACATTTCCTTACACCTTTACACACCATGTGGCGTCACAGAACATCATATAATCAAAACAAGCTATGTCAGGTTTATAAAACGTTCAGAAAATAGCAGCACTCAGGAACCTCCGGAGACATTCACTTTATTATGGAAGTTAAATTTTTGGTTAAACTGATATTTTTGTGAAATGTCATGATATTGAATTTTATCGGTTCCATCCAGCTATTGTCATAAATGTAATTATTTAATTAAATTGGTAAAGAATTATAAATGTAATTAAATGAGTACATGAATAAAATTTCTTTGATGCCTTTTGAATACACAGTTTTTCTCTTCACAGGATTCGTGAGGAAGATAAACAGAGAGCTCGTCGGTTTAGGAGTCCATTATCGCCACGTCTCCAGGAGCAGCAGCAGCAGAACACTGAAGTGGTACATGTGCTGTTAACAAGTTCATTTATTTAATAGGCCTCTAGGATGGCATCAGTAGTGTGATCTAGCTATATGACTACCTATATTTAATTGAATCTGCTTGCTGTGTGTATGTATAGGGTCCAGATGTGTTGGAGATTCTAGAGGAAGCTCTGTGTAAAGCAACAGAGAACCTTAATACCCTTGATAGCCTGCACCAGGTAAGAGGCATGGATTGTAACCTTGATAGTCCTTTTCAGATAAAACCAGGACAATATTGGGATTAGGGCTGCACAGTACGGGCAGCATTTTAGCATTGCGATTTTACTGCTACGTATTGCGACTGCAATGCCAAGATATTAAAGAGCTCATATCACTTTTCTAGAAAGAAAAAGGCTTTAAGTCTGATATTGTTTTGAATGCTACATTTACTTCCCCCATTCATACAGTCCATATATGGGAATTAACATACAAAAACAACCCACTTTCGAATCAGTTTTTGTGATGTCACAAATCCAACACATTTAAATATATCTCCTTATTCCGGCTACAGCAGTTCAGCTCCGCCCATTCATGCACCGATTTGCCAGCACCTTTAATGGTTAAAAATTAGACTTTTGTTGGATTAAATGAAGACCTCAGATCATCAGAACACGCAGTAACTCACCTGGAGCTGTGATTGGTCACCCTGTCAGCAACACTGTGATTGGTTAGAGGCTCATTTGGATATTGTAGCCTTCTGCTATATCAGTATTGCAGAGAATGATATCGCTATAGTGATTAGCAGACGATATACTGTGCAGCCCTAATACTTTGTAATGTTGGGCCTTGCATCATTCATGCCTGCAGCGTTTAACATATATTAATGGGATTCACACACTTACACTTGCCATGAAATTCCTAAAATGAACAGTAAAACGCAAGTGTTTTGTTTTGCTGGCCATGCTAGATGCTGTTGCACAGGTGCAGCTATGCCCACAGTTAATGTAGATCTTAGACACTTCTCTCTATAATCATGTGCAAAATATAGACTTGTGGAGTTTTCACCTGAAAAACCAGTTAATAGCTTAAATAATTAAACTTAACTAAATAATCTCAGAAAGATTAAGGTTTGCTTGTTATAATTTATACATTGCAGTATTTCCTAGTAATGTATCGACTTCCGTTCACAAATGAGCTCTCCTGGTACCCATGTGTTGTACTAGGTCTCCTGCGAATGGATTGCTGTCTTAGCTTTACTGGGATTTTACTCTGTCTTGCATTCACACTTCCCATTAAATTCCAGGAAGTAGAAGTGCTAGTGTGGAAGTGGCGTGTGTTATGTTGTCAGTAGTCTTATAGTTTTTTGTTCTCCTCTCTAAGACTCTTGCTACAGGCATGCATGCTCAGCTGATGAAAGAGAAGTCTCGAATCACTAAGGAGGTTGAGGATTGCATAGAAAAGGCAATTGGCATGTTGCATAGAAGGTGTGTGCTCAAAGTTCCTTTTAAGAATGAGGATGCACTGATAGGAGAGCCAGTAATTACTTGTTGTGGCTGAGTATGATATCATTTTACTTCTTTGTTTTTTTTTTAATTTTAAAACCGATTCATGTCATTGATTGTGCATAACGGCCAAGTCAGACACGACAGTGTCTTCTTAAACATCTGTATTGTATTGTGTATTGTATCTGTAAGTGCAAATGTTTTAAACGATCAGACTTTGATGTAACTGTTTTTGTACGGACTTACTGGTGTAGCTGTGTGTGAATAATACATTAGCTGCCAATAGGTTGTACACCCCTAGTTGTTAAATATGATGTGTGCAGGCGCTGCGTACTGATGTCTGAATTGAGCTGTCTGGAGCAGCTTTTCGTGGCTGGACGGGACGAGTGTCATAGAATGGACAAGAGGAGGAAGGAGTTGCGCATGGCCATTCAGAAAGCAAAGCATGTTCGTCAGGTTCCTTCACTTGGGACTTACTGCCATCTGGACAAGGTGAGGTACAGGTGCCAAGAAAAAATGAAGAGACGAAACCTGACAGTAAAACAGCTTGCTTAAATTTAGGTGTTTGTGTAGATTGTTTTAAGATGTTGGGACCCTGCAACTAAAAGCTGCTTTGCCAAATTCAAATCTTAACTCCTCCCCCACCCATCAGACTCTATAAGTCCTCCCTATCACACTCTCTCTCTCTCTCTCTCTCTCTGTCTCTCACACACACACACATGTGCACACATCAGACTCTATAACTCCTCCCCCTCTCACACACCCAACCATCAGACTCTATAACTCCTCCCTGTGTCACACACCCACCCATCAGACTCTATAACTCCTCCCCGTGTCACTCACCCACCCATCAGACTCTATAACTCCTCCCCCTCTCACATACCCACCCATCAGACTCTATAACTGATATATGATCAGTATTTTATTAAACCTTTTAATAATTGGTTTGTCAGCTTATTGCCACAGCACAGTGGCAGTTATCTGTAACAGGAATATTGTTCTAGAATATTATGCCCAGAAGGTATTTAATTGTGTATTACATGAAATACTAGCATGCATTGGAACAGACCCAAAAAGATTAAAAATATTTTCAGTAATTGTTACAGTATGTAAACACTGAGTGTACAAAGTAGTGCAATACAGTATGTGTGGGTGCCATGTGTTTACATTTCAAGCATAAATCTTTTTTTCATTCTTAACTTATTTACTTCATTCATTGACCAACTTGATGTTTTTTCTGCATCCATCATTTTAGATTCTGGAGACCCTGCAGGCTCCAGTTGATGATGAATCATACGACATGAGCTGCCTGACTTTGAGCTCAGGTCTCAGGTAAGATTGTTGAAAGGCGGAAAGTGGAGCATAAATGAATTTTTGGGGAAATTAATAGGGCCGTATGGGTACTCAGTATAATGCAGAATGTTCAATGTTTAGAATGCTGATAAATTTGTCATCTAAATCAATACTTTTGCAAGTTTTATGGAACTAATCATAAATGAAATTTGTGTTCATTTCTGTTTCAATTTGATGCCACAACGTTTCCCATTGCACAGCACCCCTAACAAGCTGTTACACATTTATTTTTTGTGAATAAAGGAGTGTAATCTGGTGAGTTTTGAGGAGTAGTGGGAATTTATTTATTCTGCATTAGGTGTTTAGGGTGGTGCCATTGAGTTTTTTGTTTGATCTGGGAGAAGGCAGTTTTTGATTAAACTTGTAAAGCTTATTTAGAAATAAATTAGAAGTGTATTTTTTTATTCAGTCATTAAACTGGGACACGCTTGAGAACCTTTTAAAATATTGGAACATTCCAGTATGTTATTATATTATTCTCATGTTTAAAAATGTAAATGTTTAACAATTAATGAACAAAAAACTTACAGAACAAAAAAACTGTGTGTAGGTGTGTTCTGCATATGGACCAACTGACTGAAAGTGTGAGAAACTTTCTGTACATCATGGACGGCGACGTTAAGCTGTGAGTCTTAAATTTTTATCTTAGTGTTGAACAGTGTGATGTTTTGTTGAATCTGTCATTAGAATCAGACGGAAATGTAGTGTTGCTCTGTTTGAGAGAGCACAGACGTCTACTGTTATATTCTGTAGACTTACTGAGTATGATCAGACAGACTTATATGAGAGGTTTATAAGGCCTCGTCCACACGGACGTCTGATTCGGGCGTTTTTCTGGCGTCTGTGGCGTCAGGTGAGCGCGGACTTAACGCCGACCATTTTTCTGCTTGTTGGAGCAAATGGAAGCGTCCACACGGGCGTTCATCCCCGTGTGTTCAGGTGGCGTCAAATAAACTCTACATGCAACGTTTTCTTGGTGTCAATTTCTGCCGAAATCCCGACGAACGCAAAGAAAACGTCGCTATTGCGTTTACATGGCATTCGGTTGACATTCTGGAGGACCGAATATGTCCCATGAATATGTCTCATGAACACTCAGCATCACAGTCACAAGCCTTTCCTGCACCCTCTTCACACACCAGATCCACATTCTAACCACCTCAACCTTCCCAATCATTTTACCCTGGCATTAACCTTTCTCCTCCTGCCGTTAAAAAAATGCCTCACATACAGCTCTTCCACCATCTCCTCTGAACCACTGGCTCCTTCAGTTAATGCTGTTCATCCAGCAGCACCTCAGCCCGTCTATTGTGCCTTATAATGTTGACTACGCTGGATCCATGTTTCAGTGCAGAACTACCCACAAAGTCGACCCACATGTAAACACTTTGGACAGAATAATTACTCCCCCCACAGGTAAATACACGAAACTACAAATTGGGCTGCAGGCTGACATTAACCAGCGTCAAACGAGCGCCAATGTAACGCCTCACTGAAGTCAATCAAGCGCCGCTACAAATCGCAACAAAAACGCGTATGGGGTTCAGAGCTTTTTATTTATCCAAGATTCGAACGTCTGTGTGGACGAGGCCTAAGTGTGATGTAGAAAAATTAATTAACCAAAGCTAGGGAAAGGTCTGTTGTGCTTAATGCAGAAACTACTGAAGATAGTTTGAAATCACTTTATGCAGCTGCTTTATGAAAATGTGCAGAATTTGCTGGTGAATTCTCCTGTACTGTGTGGTGCATCATCGTAGGGTTTTTATGAGTTACTCTGAATCAATAGAAAGGCATTGTGAAAATGGATCCATTGCCAAGTGCCAAGTGAGTTATTTGGATTTACTGTTTCATCATTACCTTTATAAAGGATGGTAAATGCTTACATATTATACTCAAACGTCATTATGCGCAATTGAAAAAAAACAAAACAAAAAAAATCTGTGAAGTCTTTCCATAGTAGTTTTACACAGCATTTCGAGTACCAGCAATCTAGTTGTTCCCTGCTTTGCACTTGGCTGCAAGCTTTCTGTCGGGATTCCACTGCTTTTCTGTTAGTTATAGATCTTAAACAGCACCTCGCATATTTGAACATTTTAGCTACGTGACTTACGTATGAATCATTCAAGCAGAACAAAGCACATCTAACTGAAGTCCTGAACCAGTGAAGAAACAGGAGCAGATGATTCCAGATGATCAGGCGGTGATCAGTATACTGGTGGTGCTGAATGCTGAGTGGTTGGAACTGCAGAATTGCCTGTTCTGAATGAATTGTTTTTGAAATATAATGTAAAACTATTCACCTATCCAGCTTACAGCAGTTTATCCCCTCCCATTCACAGTGAAGTTATGAGCGTTTCAGCCCAGACTGCTTTTTGAATGGTTTACAAAACAGGACAGCAAATCAGCAAATTACATATAACAGCCTCTTAAAGGCGTAGTAACCAAAGCATAGTGTAGTTCTAAAGGAAAAAGAGAGGATGTGCTTTTGGTTGATTAAACTAAACTAAATGTTGCTGGTTCATGGTACAGAAACTTGCAAATGTTGTAAATGAACTATTGGATATGGACCCTTTAAGGAAACCGTGTATATACAGTGAGCTGTCAGTGATGGCATTTTCATGTCAGTGTGTCCAAGGAGTCGTCGATGCCTCCTCCAGCAGATCGTGTGTCTAAACAGCCAGTCAAAAGTGGAGGGGAGAGATCAGGGGAACGGAGAAGAGGCCGGTCCAGCCTTCGAGCACCCAGTAAAGCTTGGGGTGGCCTATCGAAGCAGCCCTCAGCATTTTCCACCCTACAATACAGCAGCGCTTCCAGCCCGAACGTCATTATAGAGGAAATTATCGAGGAATCGGACAGCACCGTGGAGAGAGACGCACTGAGTGGGTACACGCTGTCAATGTGTGTTAAATTAACACTTGTTTTATTGTCTTGGCAAGCTTTTTGATGTATGTATGGTGTTCTTACAAAGGACAAGTCTTTTTAATGAAGTGTTCCAAAATTGCAGCGAAAAATGTGACTCATACTTGAGTATTATAATGGAGTCATAATTAAGTACCTAAATACTTATTAGTAATCTGTGTCTCATTTTGATAATTAATATACAAGTATCAGAATTGATACTTAACAGTGGTCTATATTCGAGTATCATACTTGTATCATTGATAAAGTACCTTTATTGATACTTGTCAATGATCTATATCTGATTATTTGTCAAATTTGTCATTTTTCTGTTCAGTTAATCTAGTCATTTGCTTTGTGTTTCGTATTTTAACAAATTACTAGTTAACCTACTGTTGCACATCTCAACTGTCTGAGTTTATTTGGTATATTTCCATGTTTAGCTCTGCTTGTGTGGCTGTTCAGCTTAATGTGCGCCACTTTATCAGCTGCTTCTTCTCTTCATTCAAATAAGCAAGGCTAATATAGATACCCTACTGAGAAGAGTTTGTATATGCTTATATCAGAATAACCCAACCCATGCTTAATTATTACTGGGGTTCTCATTTGTACGTCCTCAGCCATGGAACGCAAACCCACACAGAGGCAGAAGGAGCAGTGGAAGAACCGCAAGGTACTGCCGGATAGGACACTTGTTCCACAACCCAGAGGTAGGTGAATGCACATATTTACCTCCAATATACACACACAACCTGCAGGGCACATACTATGATAAATTTGGAAAAAATCACAATTCATAATTCAAATCATTGGAATTTCCCAGCACCTCATTTAAAAGATATGCAGCAGTAAAATGTTTTCGAAGAGCCTCTTCCACACTTTGGTCCATTATTTGCAACTGGAATCTGTGTTATAGAAGGGTATAATGTAGAATATGTTCTACTAGGATTTGTACATATATTCACTGGTTCAGGCCTTAAGTTAGATGTGCTTTGTTACGCTTAAGTGATTCATACGTATGTCTCTGTGTGTACGTATATTCCTCTAAGACTGGTCAGGTTCAGGGACTGGACTAAAAATGAGAGCCTACTAGAAACACTTTGTATGTGTGTGTGTGTGTGTGTGTGTTTGTGTGTATGTGTGTGATACAGTGCTGCAGGAATGGGTCGTGCTAACCCACGTGGTCAACCCAACACATTTCTATGTTCGACTTGTCGCAGAGCACAAAGCTGGAGTTGGTTTGGGCAGAAAGATTAACAGATTCTGCTCCGGAGAAAACAGCCACTTCACTGTCACTGATGAAATGAAGACTGGTGAGAATGTGGAGAATTATCACTTACATGATTTACGAAAACCACATATA
>JBBPCZ010066683.1:0-12175 GCA_037974445.1 Brycinus macrolepidotus | reverse complement strand
GGTGTCGATTTCTATCGCTGAGCGCTCAGTATTAGTTCTGCCTTATTGAATTATATTTTTCATTCATGCTATTTTATTTATTTAATTTCCGCATTAATAAAACACTATTGTTAATTACAGCACTGTGTTTCTCGTGCTGTTCCATGAAAGCTCTCCTTCGAACCTATATAGCATTATCCCTCACCTTGCCCCAGAAAATTGGTTAACACCCGTTACATGAATAAATCTGAAGCATGTATAAATGAATCTGAAGTACATATATAAATAAATTATATATATATATATATATATATATATATTTAAAAAATCTTTAGTATATATATATATACAAATCTGAAGTAAATATGTCCCCTGACCACAGGAACGAGGTGTCGAAAGTGTGGGAGAAGTTTATCGGCAGGATCTGCAGACATCTTACTCCTCCGGCAGCATCGTGGGTTTGTACTGTTTATATTATTTTTTTATCTACGATTGCCGATTGTTATTTTGACGATAGTTTTGCGTTTTGTGAAGTTTGTAATCGGTTGTGTTTCTGTTTCTAAAGCTGCACCGAGTTTGAAGAGGATCCGTATGGGAGCCGCTTCAGGAGGAAACATCAGATTATTTTACTACTGAATTACGATGTCCTGCAATATATTTTGGGTAAACATAGATTTATTTTGTATTTATATATTCACACTGTTTACAAATGTACATGTAAGAATATGACAGTAAACTTACTTGATTTGACACGACCTAATGCAGAGATAATAATAAAAATACCAAAAATAGCAATACCTTTATTCTATTTTGAGACAGTAATTCTGAAGTAGTCAAGGATGCAAAGAAACCGACTTAATTTTTGTCAAATATAACAGTGTCTTTACAACTACCAGCAGCTGTCATGACAGTCCAGTGTTTGATGCCTTAACAGTTTATGACTTGCGCAAATTTTAGATCATGACAGCATGGGACATCTTCTGTGACATGTTTATGCCGTGGTTATGCTAATGTTATGTAGCAGGATTCAAGTAAAGTGTTAGCAAATACCTGAAGTGTACAGTAAGACCAGTGAAGTATGGATTGATGAAGAGGCCTTATGGCTCGTAATTGGACAAAATCATACATAGTTGTATCTCTGATTATTGGGAAGTGGGTATACGGTAAACTACCCTCCTCAGAGGATGGTATATGTCATATACCTGCATACACGGCACCACACTAGTGCCTCTGATGACTAAATGAAGATGAACAAAGAATTTTTTAAGGTTAATTTTTATTTTTAATTTTGTTAGAGGTAGGCAAGATGTAAAATGAAAGGGAACAAGAGCATGGGACAACACACACAACAAAGCTGGTAAGGCCACTAGCAGGTCAGTTTGCAGTGCTTGCTGGACACAACTATGCTGAAGGCTTGTAGGGCAGTCATGGGATTGCTGTGGTCCATCCTGAAGTCACTGAGAGACAATTGCCCCTGCTCCCGACCAGGCAACCGTCGCAGTTGCCCTGCCACTACTCCACATTACTCAGTAATCCTGGCCAATAAAATCTCTCTTTTAATGCCATCACCATCCTCCGTCCCTGGGCACTGCCCAGCGACAGGTTATACTCCTTCCAGACCTGCCATCACTCAGCCTCTGGAACCACCAGCATCTAATCCCCTTCTTCTAGTGATGACTGGCACAGAAGCACCCGTGATCAACCTTCAGTTGGTCCCACTGCTCCAACAGACACCAGCCTGCCCCAGACAAGGCCCTCCTGGCCACCGTGGATGGTCGTACCTCCGATGACACCCACTCGCGCACCCCGGCTACCACTGGATCCTGGCCCTGCCGCTCCACCCAATCATCCACAGACCCGACCTGCACCACGGTGGTCGACCCCGGGCATCACAACAAAGTGTCCATGTTCTGATGCTCCTTCCCCAGCTTGTGGCGCAGGTCAAAATCAAACAATGCCAGCTGGCCGGCCCATCACTGTTCCACAGCCCCAGCAGGAGCCGGTGGTCCATAAACACCTCGAACTGGGCTCCCCATGGATAGTCTTTGAATTTCTTTACCACAGCCTACTTTAACGCTAGCAGCTCTAACTTGAAAGCACTATAATTTCGGTCATCTCACTCCGCATCATGCAGACCACATCATGCAGACCCCCTGACCCCTTGCACCTGTGTGAGCACAGCCCCCAGCCCCTGAAAGCTTGACAAAACAGCAGGGTGTAGTCAGCATAGGCCAGTACCGGGTCTTTCAACAATGCCTGGAATGTCTACTCGCACCCCTCTGTCCACTCAATCTTCTGGCGCAAGGAGCCTCTGGTCCCTTTCAGCAGGCCATGAAGAGGCCCAGCCTTCTTCGCAAACCCCGATACAAACCTCCGGTAGTAACCGAGGAACCCCAGGAATGACCACACCTCCTTAACGATTGTTAGCCGGCGGCCACCCTCTCACCGCCTCCGTCTTCTCAGGGTCTGTGGTTACCCCGTCCGTGCTGACCACATGGCCCAGGTAACGCACCGCCGGGTGGAACAAGCGGCACTTCTCTTCTGTAACATCAACCCATGGGCCTCCAGCCGCTCCGATACCATTTCTAGATGCCACAGATGGTTCCTGAAATCGGAAGAGTACACTATGATATCGTCCAAATAAATGAATAAATAATCATGTACCTTCTCTTCTAAGCAGCGCTGCATCAGCCGCTGGAACGTTGCCAGCGCATTGCATAAACCAAACAAAATACATTCAAACTGGTAGAGGCCTATGGGTGTGGAGAAGGTGGTTTTCTCCTTGTCGTCGGTGTGAACCTCCACCTGCCAGTACCTGCTAGCAAAATCCAGCGTCGAGTACCAGGCCACCCCTTTCAGCCCAGCCAAGGACTCCTCGATATGCGGCAGTGGATACACATCCATGTGAGTCACAGCATTCAGATTCCGGTAGTCTACACAGAACCGCCTCGAACTATCCTTCAAATAGTCCGTGGGCCAACGCACTGCCCTGTGTCACCCACCAAAAATAATCCAAAAAAACAAAAAACCCTCGTCTCAAAATCCAAATCCCACAAAGTCCAAACCCCCGTAAGCGCCCACTGCCACGTCCCCTCTGGCACCGCAGGCCGGCTGCACTGGCACCCCGGTGCTGCAGCTGTTGATACTCATTTCTTGCCTTCACCCGGGGGACTCAAACTCATGGCACCTCAGTCCACTCTTTCCGGGTTCCGCCTGCCTCCACCCCACGGTTGATAGACCAAACAGAATCCTAAAAGACGTTTAAAAACCCAGGTCCCGGTTTTAGTCCTCAGTCCTGCAGTACCTTGTTGGAGCACCTTGTGGGAGTACCCCATTCCATGGGTGCTGCCATCTTTAAAAGGCACAACCTCACCCCATTGGCCCCACGTCTGCCGGGCCAACCAGTAATGTAAGGGGGGGGCAGAAAGTTCCCATACCTGTCCCTGGGTGCTGCCGAAGGGGAAAAAGGTTTCAACAAAAAAGGCCCTTAACCCAACACATAATATAAAGAAAAAAAAGAAAATAAACATAAATCATACCATTCCCCTAGGGGGGTCACAACATATTCACTATGAAGAGCTTCTAATGTGCAGATGGTTTGTATTTTATCAGAAAGTGTTTTTGGAAGGTGTTTCAGCACAATTTAAGGTCAATTCTTTGAGTTTTTGTGAAATTTGTCTTTAGTTTTGTGATGTTTGAGGATCTGTTTGTCTCAGCAGATGTTTAGCCTGGCTTTTATTAACTCAGTATGAATGTTAATTTGTGGGCTTTAAGGATCAGATATACTTATAGAAAGATATTTATAGATAAATGCACAGGAAGGTGTTTTTTAAGCCACACGAAGCTGAATCTGGTTTCTTTACATTACACTTAGAAGACTGAAAATGCTGCAGCTTTTAAAGTGGAGAGCAAAATTTGAAAAAGAAACTAAACTTTAGCTTGGTTTACACTACTTGCTTCCTGTTGAGTGTGACATCGCTTCCTGTTTTGCCGCCGGTGCTGCTCAGCGTCTCAGCGTTGCTTCGCCATGTTTGCATTCTGCTCTAGTCGCTAATTATAAAATACTAGTGAGTTAACTTTACGTTTTTGATGATTACTAAACTATTTTCATCAGTCTACAACGTCATCAGCCCACAGATGAGAGACGACTGGTCCGATGAACGGTAAGTCTCAGTATGGAGTTTGGTGAGTGCCTTCTCTGCACGGAGTGCGGCATGTTCAGTTCAGTCCCATCTCTCCGTCACTAGCACTAGCGTTTACTTGTGTGAAGTGTACGTTAGTTAGAGAGAAGGTTTCAGAGTTAGAGGAGTGCATCCGGACTTAGAGGAGTTAGAGGAGGAGCCAGTCCGGGTGCCTTAGGGGAAGATAGCTCACCCCCAACTCCGGCTGTAGAGCCCCTGCAGCAGGGCAATTGGGAGTTGATTCGGCGGCATAGTCACAGAGCTCTCCCTTGCAGGAGAGCTTCCCCGTGCAAGCACCACTCTCCTCCTCCTGCTCACATGTCAAACAGGTTTGCCCCACTCAGTGAAATGCCCGCTGAGAAGCCTGTTCACAGTGCTCTGGTTATAGGTGATTCAGTTCTTCAACACGTGAAATTAGCTACTCCTTTAGGGGCTCCAGCACCAGCTACTGTTAGGTGAATACCAGGTGCCAGGGCGCCGGACATTGTAGGGAACTTGAAGATGCTAGCTAGTCATACGTATGAGAGGATAGTGTTTCATGTAGGGGTTAATGATATTCGTCTGCGGCAGTCTGAGATCACTAAGGCTAGTGTTAAAGAGGTATGCAAATTAGCCCAGACTATGTCCAATGCCGTAGTATGCTCTGGCCCCATCCCAATACGGCGTGGCCTTGAGGCTTACAGCAGGCTTTGGGTGCTGAATTGCTGGATGTCCAAGTGATGCTCAGAAAACAATGTGGGATTTATCGACAATTGGTCCATGTTCTAGGGCAAGCCTGGTCTCTTAGCCCAGAACGGTATCCAGACAGGCAGACAAACCAGCTAAACCGACCATCTGTTAGCTGCTTTGAGTCGTCACCTAGGTTCAACCCTAAGTTTCATAATATCAAGACTGTGTCTGTCCCCCGAACTAAACAGAAAAGTAGGAAATTTCAAAAAGTGTGCTCGAATAATTTAATTAATCTCTCTCATACTACCAGTAAGTTCAGCACCTTAGATCTAAAGTTAAAGGTGGGACTGTTAAACATCACATCGCTTGCTCTTAAAACTGCTCTTGTCAGCGAATTAATAACTGATCAGAATCTTGATACCTTATGCCTTACAGAGACCTGGATTATACCTGACGAGTTTGTTGCTCTAAATGAGACTACACCTCCAGGCTACAACTACCATTGGTGTTATTTAGTAATAGAAATACAGATCAATACGATAAGCCTTCACTCCCATTAAAATTAATACATTATTTAGTCAAAATTCTCAATCCCCTTTAGGCCTCTGTATGCTGAACTGCATGTACCCTTGATTGTCCATGAGGCATTCGCATGCACAGGACATGGTTTAGAAAAAACAAGGATGTGACCATTCATGAAGCGGAATATTAAATAGTGATAACTGATCTTGTACCTACTGGAAGATACATGGGAAGGTGGAGACATTATAAGGAAAGGTGGAGATTTGAATATTCAATTATCACTCTAATTGAGTCTTATTGGTGGTATGCCAGTAAGTGGGTGTAATCTGAAAAAGGGGTGTTGTATTCTAAAAGTCTATTTAACCTAAGTGCAGGTTCCTCTGGAGGGAGCATCTGATCACTGCTCCCACAGACCATGAAGCTGCCTAAATAAACAGCGATGCCCCAACTTTCTGACTGCGTTTGATTTTTTGACTTCAGAAAAAGTTTCAGACTTAGACTTTCACTCCAGTTTTCTTTACGACATATTTTGGCATAGTCAGCAGGATCTGAAGAGGCCTTCGCAGACTCCCAGTCACACCTGTGACCCCTGAACTGCTGCTGCTCTGGCACAGAACACCAAAGGTAAGCGTTTTTTGATTTCTGCTACCTTTTAAAATAGGTTCTGTGGTAGAACAGTAGTAAAGGATTGTGGGCCGCTGATCAAACTGTACATCTCTCTTAAAAAGAACTTTATTTAATGTTCATTTATTACCCAAATTGACACTATAGTTAGTGAAATTTGAGAAAAATAAATTCAAATATAAGTATGGCCCATTTGGGGGGTATTGTATTGTTGAGTCAGACAGATGGGGCCATGGTCCAGCGGTAAGTATTAATCTGAATAAGCGTTTCAGTGCTAGTCTGACTCGTCAGAGCAACTAGTTATAAATCCTGTAAAGGGTTACAGGTCACGTGAAGCGCTGAAAAGGCCTGAGAGATTTTGGATTGGTGTGCCTCAACTGGCAGTAGCTCTTGGTAAAAGTGCAGAAATTATAGAAAGTGTGGGTTGAAGAATCTGACTTTGTTCCGCTAATTGCTGAGGGGGTGTGACAGTGATGTCTGGAGGTACCATGGAATGGATGGCTGTTGTTTCTAGAACAGGTAAGTGAGAGATTGCATTGACCTCTGCTGTTTATTTGAGAATGAAACGGGGACATTCCATTTGTGCAAAGTAAATGTGTGTTAGTGACTTGAGCTAATTTGGAGTTGTTTTGTGAGATTGATGTGTTCTTCTTCTTACAGAAGCCTCGGGAAAAGGTTGATTGTAGTGTGTGTGATTTTTCTCTGTCTTTTTCTTTCTCGCTCTCTGTTGAAGAGCAAATTAAAGGATAAACTTCTTTGTGTCTGTGTCATATTGAGTGTGTGTGTGAAGTTGAAGAAGGGTTAAAAATTTGCTACGGTTAAAAGGGGAAAGACAGAAGAGGGGAGGGTGAACAGGTGCAGCTGAAGGTGGTTGAACCAGTGCGTGGACTCTCTCTTGCCTGTGTGTGTGTGTGAATCAAATTTGCTCCATCTGTGTGTGTTTAAGTATTTGTCGTTACAAAACCAAACGCTTTGATTTTATCCCTTGAGATTGCCTTGATTTTGACCTCAATATCCCATTTAGACAATTAAAAAGAAGAAAGAAAAAAAGTGCACAGATTAAAGGTTGATTAAGAGGTAAAGCTATTGGCTTTTCCTCCTATTTTTTCAAATTTGCCACTTGAATAATAGTATCTTCTGAATTAATGTCTTAAGTTTAAAATTAAGCGGTTTGGTATATCTTCAAGGGTAAACTAAGGTAAGGTTATGCACATTTAAGTACATTGTGCTTTGTGGTGTGTTAGAAGGGTAATACATTTAGTAAATTTAACTAATAATACATAGAAAAATAAAATATAATAAAGTAGTATCAAGTAGGATAAGTGCAAATAAAATAGATTGCATAGTTGAGGTAAATACTTGTAATTAAAATAAAATAAAATAAAAATTAAGAGTAAGAAAAAAAATGAAAATGAAAATGGTGAAAAAATTTTAAGGATACCCAATGGCCTGAGGGGGCACGTTTAATCTGGGATTATGCGAGGCGCTAGAAATCCTCATCCAAAACCACAAATCAACAGACAAAAGACCGAGGAGAGAAAGAAGAAACGAGAAGATGAATTCGGAATTCTGAAATTGTTCAAAAATGAGGGGGAACCATTTTTTCGAAAAATTCAGGAAGAAAGAGAAGAAGTGGAGCGGAAAATGAGGAGGCATGATACCCCTCCTCCCTACATAGGGCAGTATCCTGTCATTGAAGGAAGGTTTGATATTGCTGGACAAGTGACAGTTAACGATGACCCGAGGGGGGAACCAGAAACAGAGGAAGGTTCAGCGCCCTTGGACAGTGAGGAAAAAACCCCATGAGAAACAGCTGCATCGGCATCTGCGCCCCACACAGGTGAGAGTTACAGCTGCAGTAAGACAGAGGGAGCCACGCAGAGGTGAGTCAATATATCCAAACCTAGACATGCTCCAATGGGAGGGGGGAATCTCAGCCCGAGGAAGGGAAAAGATAGAGATGAGGTCAGTGAGAAGTGATGAGGATGAGGCAGAGTAGGCAGGATGGGAAGTACTGATTACAGTACTGATGAAAGGGAAATGGATTGTTATCGTAAGTATAAGAAAGAAAAACAGAGGTGAAAAAAGGGGATAGTATGTTAAGGAGAAGTGGCAGGGAAAGGAAAATCGAATGGGGTACACCAAGGTGGGGATTTGAAGATCAGATAGCGCAAAGGGTTAATGATACTGTTCAGAGGATAGGCCAGACAGCTAGTAATTTAGAGGACATTTTGCAAACTAAAATGGGAGAGAGAAGTTTAGGGACATGGAGACAAGAAGAAGAAATGTCAGATGAGAAAGAAGAAAGTGCAAGTGAAGTGAGAACATTAAGGTTAGGGAACACGTATCCTTCAGTGCAAGCACCAATACTGATAAAAGGAAGACATGCTAATTATGTACCGTGGCAGACCCAAGATCGGGAGGGTCTGGTCAGTGGTCTACCGGATCTACATGAAGGGGCCCAGAAGTGGATACTGGACTTTGAAGAAAGAACACTTAGGCTCTAGGAGATGTCTCCTGGCTCTATGAGATGTGAAAGCCTTGCTGGCCGGAGTAATTGGGCAAAAGGCTATGGAAGATGTAATGACAGGTGCTGGCCTGGGGTATCAAGCTGTAAATGCAACCTGTGATGGTATAGAGTTTAATCCTCATCATAACAGATTGTGGGATGCAATGAGAGAAGCATACCCACAAAAGCTGGACTTGAAGGCCCTAAAGAGAGATCCAATAGGGGAAACTGAGAACCCCTCTGCATATGTGCATTACACGAAAAAGAAATGGAGAGCAGAAGCTGGAGGAGACCCAGATCAAGACGACCTGATGAAAGTGGTTTTCCGCACAATGATTCTGGATGGACTTCCAGAAAAGACCAAGACCAAACTGGAAGATGTAGTGGGACTGGCTGACAAGACTTTTGATGAGTTTGTGGCTCACATGGTGCATGCTGTGGACAAACACAGACAGGCTGAACAAAAGACCAAAGAACAGGAAAGAGATGTCTTCAGGAAAGTGGCACAGTTGCAACTGGGAGAACTCACAGGAAGTCACAGTAACAGAGCAAGAGCCAGTGCCCCAGATGCCAATGACATCAAATCATGCACCACCTACTGTTCAACAGGTGAATGGAGCTCAGCAACCACCACAGCCTCCAGCTCCTCCCATTCCAGTCATACATGTGCATACACAGCCTTGAGGAGGTGGACCAAGAGGACAGAGAGCCAGAGGCAGACAACAGCAACAGCAATTCCAAGGCCTGCCTTGAATCTGTTGGGGGTGTGGACAAATGGGACACATCCCAAAGAAATGTCCAATAAATCCATGGACGGGACCTGTAATGCAGGGAAGGTCAACCTGGTGGCCTCAACAAGGAATGCGTCAAGAAATGACACATCCAGATCTGGTGTACTCCGCACGTCGTATACATAGACAAAATGGTGGTATGTACACAAATGGGTATAATACAGGAAAAACAAGTAAATGTATTACACCAAAGTAAAATATGGTGTCCCACAAGGTTCTGTATTAGGACCTCCTTTGTTTACTTTGTACATGCTGCCATTAGGGATGATTATCTGGAAACATGGGATTTGCTTCCACTGCTACGCAGATGATACACAGTTTTATATCTCTGCCAATCCCGATGATAAATTTAGATTAAATAAGATTGGGGACTGCATTAAAGATATAAAAGACTGGATGTCACATAACTTTCTCTTACTCAACACAGATAAAACAGAGGTCCTTCTTCTAGGTCCGAAAGCTGCTAGAAACAAACTGTCAGGTCTAATGCTCGATCTTGCTGGTTCCTCAGCCTCTCCAACGTTAACTGTAAAGAATCTCGGTGTCACTATGGATCCTGATCTCTCATTCGACACACATATAAGTACTGTTACCAAATTAGCTTTCCTTCATTACTTCCAGACTCGATTATTGTAACAGCCTCTTGTCAGGCTGCTCCAACAAAAATCTAAATAAGCTTCAACTGGTCCAGAATGCGGCAGCTAGTGTCCTCACTAGAACCAGGAAATTCAACCATATTAGCCCAATATTATCAAGACTTCATTGGCTTCCAATCAAATTTCGTATTGATTACAAAATTCTACTAATGACATATAAAGCCTTGAATGGCCTCGCACCCGAATACCTCTGTGAACTTATCTCTTACTATGAACCTCTGCGCTCACTCAGATCTCAAGTTGCTGACTACTTACTTGTCCCTAGAATTATGAAAGCTTCAGCAGGGGGAACAGCTTTCTCATATATAGCTCCAAGCTCTGGAATGCTATTTCAAATAACATTCGGGACTCAGACACAGTCTCAGTTTTTAAGTCCAGGCTGAAAACCTACTTGTTTAGTCAGGCTTTTTTCCTGCCAGATGAAAGGTGTCGAGCTGGGAGGCGGTGGGCACAGAGAATTCAAGTAAACTGGGACACTGGTGCTGTCGCCCCGCCACTCCTCATGTTCACTCAGGTTTGTGATAGTGGAGTGGAGGTACGACGGTGTCTCAGGGTGCTCTCATGCCTATCATACTCCTCAGTTCTGCCCTTTCTAGCTAGGCTGCTTTACTAAGGTACGCTGGAGTCTTAACTTGCACTTCTTACAGATATAAATAATTCTCTGTATATTTAAACAGAATTAACTCTCTTCTCTGTTTTCTTTGTCTGAGGGGAACTGCTGCACATTTGTCTAGCCCGACTGATCACCATGGGACCCCAGGTCACCACCTTCCCAGGTCTGCAATCGCTGGGGCCCCGTGCCAAAATGCCCTCGACTGGTTCAGCAGCTCACAACTACACACGTGCTCTACCCCATTTTGGGGCAACTGCTGCCTAAAGCTCCAGCACAGATTGTTGCTCCTGATCCTGTTGTTTATGGACTACAGACAATCAGTTACTCTTACAACAAAAATTACCTCTATGGACACTTAATCGTACCAACTCTGTTAGCCGTAGATGGCCTATCTGTCAATAAGCTTGTTCATAAAGGCCTTCTCTTGTTATTTATCCCCATAAAGACTTTCTTTTCTTGCTCTTCAGGTCGACCTGAGGAGGATGGTTTTCCCTTTTGAGTCTTGGTTCCTCCTGAGGTTTCTTCCTCCAGCTGAGGAAGTTTTTCCTCGCCTCTGTCACCTTTGGCTCACTCACTAGGGGCTCTGACCTGTATTCTGTGAGGCTGCTTTGTAACAACTTGGTTGTAAAAACGCTATATAAATAAAACTGAATTGAATTGAATTGAAGTTTACCCACTGCACACAGAGACGAATCAATAGTTTTTGGATAATAAAGTTTCAGATCAATCTCCCCTTTAGTCATTTATTTCAGTCTTGGTTTAAAAATAAGTGGAGGTTAGAAGTCCATACCTGCATCAGTGTCTCAATATCCTTCACATTCTGGGTAATCTTTTATAAATATTCTGTGACCTCTGTGACGGGAAACCAACTGATGAAGCCATGTAGCAGCTCTGTGCCTCACGCGTGATCCTAAGAGTTCCACAGCATGAGGCTGCAGCAGAATGTCTTCAGATTTCAGTCATTATTCCACGGTGCTCTCTATGTCTTGACTGTTGTCCGGGAGGTGAAAAGGGGGGAATGAATCGAATGATGTTGAAAAGTGGAGGATCACGTCCATGAGTGAGAGGAATCTTATCGTTATCCCCACCTGTACTTGTGCAAGATAGCACTGCGCCACACCTGAACCTGAATGGGAAGATTTTCTGTGAAAGATCTCAGCCTAGACACATTTGAGACTCAGTTGCCCCCTGAACCTATGTCTATCTCCCCTGGACTGTCAAAACTTGGGCATGAAGATGAAGATGACAAGCAGGAGGACACTCAAGAGAGTGTTAAGGACTGCTCCCAGGATGATGCTGCTGGTCCTGAACTTCTCTGAGACTGAACGGGTAATCCCTGAGGTCCATCCCAAAAGGGAAAGAATGTTTTCCATGAGGTCAGTGGCAGAGCTCTGTGGGTTACATGGTGTAAAACTGGACTTCTTTCAAACACTGCTACCCGATGTGCGAGTGTTCCTCTCCCCAAGTGTGTCTGAGGTAGAGGAAGAGGGGGATGATGACTTCTAAGAAAATATGAACAGACAAATGAGAGCATCTTCTGGCATCTACCACCTGGTGATATTGTTCAGCCTTTATAAAATATCTTCAATAAAAGTTCCTCAGAGCACATTGTTTTTCTGCTTGTAGTTTAT
>JBBPCZ010066603.1:0-12177 GCA_037974445.1 Brycinus macrolepidotus | reverse complement strand
AGTTCGCTCATCAATATTGTCTGACAGACAAAGAGCCTGTCGTTAGCATGGCAGATGTGTGTTGTGTTTGCAGAGAACACAGTTCATGGGGTAAAAATACATGTTACATGTAAGGGAAAACTGTTTCATTAGCTTACAATAGCCTCTCACAAGCTGTCTTCTTTAGCTTGTCTTACTGATTCTCTGGACATCAAAGGGTGCACTATAGGAAACGGGGGTAGGGTTTTAGGGGAGGTGCACCCTTATATTTCTCTGCAATTTCTCCCCAAATGTATATTCTCATTACAAGATCACTTCTGACCCCACTTGACCAGTTCTACTACTTTGTGTTTTGGCTTACCACTTTGTTTTTGCCTCCCTTTATCTATCCCTCTGGACTTTCTGTGTCTGCCTGTGCTTTTTTAAATCCAAACCTTAATGAATAGACTTTGCATCTGAATCATACACCACATCTGAATCTTATTTCCTTAAATTGCATTTTTGCTATTTGTTATATGTAGGCATTTTACTGTTTTAGGGATTGTTCAGACAAAATCATATTTTATCAGATTTTCTAGAAAAAAACTGCCAACATAAAGCAAACAATAAAACCAATAAACAATAATTACAGAAGACAGCCCTATATATTAACATGTCATATCTTGTGTCAATACAAGATATTCTGGAATGGGGGTAGGATGGAAAGAGATACAAGAGAGTGAAAATAAAATCAAAAGCAAATCATCTTTAGCAAACTTGCCCTCGCTGGGGGCCACCAGGAGGACTCCAGACTAAAGTGTGATGTCTTCTTTGTACAATGTCTGAAATATTTCGTGGAATATAGTCCAGAAGGGTTGCCTCAGTCCATTGAAAAAACTTTCATTACTCTATTGGTCGCTCCATTGGAATAACTTTATCCATCTCCCTGTGCCATTAGTTTACAGTAGGGGGTCCAGGCTTCATCTACTGAAATAAAATACAGCTTTAGCCAAAATCAGAAGCTTGAACATCAGTGACATGGAAAAGTCCTCATTCACAATGTTCAAATACAAATCAGGCTCCATTTTAGTTTCCCTGCTTCCATATCCCAGAATTTAGATATGAAGGGGCATTGCCTTATACAGTGAAACTAAGACTCCATGTCTTTTTTGTAACTGATAAATAATAAAGAGGTGCATGGTCAATAGTATTGAGGAGTTAGGTGTATATTGTAGCCTGTGGAAGTTTTCTCTACTGATTCAAAAGCAGCAGACCACCACTTCTCCTCAAACCTGTATCCCAGGACCTTCTTGCATGCCTTAATGACCTTAACAATATTAGATGCATGGACACATGGCAATTTTTCATAATAAACCAGTTATTGATAACGTTTTTTCTTTTTGCAGAACGTGTGGGAGTGACCTGTGTGGATGCATATCTCTGTGTATTGACTGTGATGTTACTCTTTGAAGTGTTCAATTCATATGGTACAGTTCTCATTGTTTACACTTCTCTTTTTTTTGTGCTAATAGAGTGAACAGAAAAAAATAACGGACATTATGTACATATTGTATGCTGACAGTATTCAAACTGATGAATAATAAAACTGTGAAATTTTTAAACCTTTTTGACCAAACACAACTTTAATGAATAAGGGCCAGGGTTACTAGTGCTGTGTAAGTGTCTTATGACACTTTCCATCCACTTACATTGTCTATGTTGTACCTGATAATAACAGTAGGCTTTAGTGAGGACTAGCTCGTGTTGTTATCCATAGCTTTCTAGGAACAAATGAGCTGCCATGTAAAAATCTATATCTGTATCTAGGAAAATTTATTCCTAAAAATGACAATATGGCCGAGCACAACACAATGGCTGAGCTACCCAGTCGATGTTCTTGGTAGTGCATCATTAAATCGTTACTGTCCACATCCATGTCTTACATAAGAGTCATTAACACCGATGCCCCTACTACCATGGAACCTGTAAATAAAAAGGGGCACAGAGACAAAACCAACAGAATTCATTCTCATTTCTAGCTAGGTTAGGCTTTTGCAAGAAGCAGTTTCTTATAAAACGTGCCAATTGTATCTAGTACCTTTTGGACGTAACACAAAATTAATCTTTAAACTCAGCCAGTTACACTGAATTGAAGTAAAGAATAAAGTGCAGTATGTAATTTTTTATAAGTGATTTCTGCCGTCATTTCCACACAGAAATGGATTCTACAGCCACAGTGACACGGCGAACATCAGGTAGGACTGCTCTACTTGATCCAACTAATCAGCTTATTAACAAGCACTTCAAGGTCTTGGTTTTGAATCACTGAGAATAATGAAAAAGTCAGTTATGAGAGATTTACTGTCCTTGCTCCTGTTTCCTCATCCAATGTGTCCTCCATTGTCTTTGCTCTAGTTTCGCCTTCCCAGTGATTGTTCCCCTGCAGTGTCTAGTTCGTCTATGTCTGAGACTTTTTAGCTCTGCATTTTATGAAATGGTTTAATAATTTCCTGTAGTGTGAGGGGGGATTACAAATCATCAGTGGGAGATGGGAAACTATCACATCTAAATGAAAAACTGATTTATAGAATTAAATAGTATGAAATAATTGTATGGAATATGAAACAATGGAATGATATCTAAAAGGTCATAAAGAATACCTCACTGGGAAGCAGCTTTCTGTTTTAAATGATGGTCTTATAATAACTTTGAATTATATAGTGGAAAGCTGCTTTTCAAGACAGTAGTAGCACTTTTTTGCCCATATTTTAGATTAGAAAATCAAATTTGGATCATAGTTTAATCCTACTTTCAAGTAGCTGTCGGTTAGGGTTTAATGTCTGTCACATACTGGCCTGTGTCTTGGCCGAAGCCATGCCCACTCTCTGGTTAGCTGGATTATTGAACTGGACATTCCTTCTCACTGTTAATTTCTGTATCTCCTGCACCTGTGTCTCTATACATTTAAGTTCACCCCTGCTACCCAGAGTTGTCAGTTCTCCATTGTGCTTTGTGTTTATGTATCCGCCTGCAGCTTGTTTTCAGTTTATTTCTCATGCTTGAATCTGTTTTTTTAATTAAAGTTTTGGAAATCATTGTGTGCTTGCGCCTCCTCTAGTCTTACCTGGTCCACATCATGACAGTGTTATTTGGTTGTCTAAACTTACAGTGGAATTTGTCAATTTGTCAAGCTCAAGGTAGTGAGATTTGTAAGCAAGGTCAACACTGTTAAGATCACCACCAAACATTAAAAAGTGGGTATTTATATCAGGGAAAGCTTGCTGGCAAATTGGTTGTCATTTCAATTGGGTTTGTGACCTAGTAAGTCTTTACAGTGGCAGTTCGATTGTTAGTTGTTTTGTGTGTGTGTGTGTGTGTGTGTGTGTGTGTGTGTGTATCCACAGCTTTCTACCAACAAATTCATACTCATATCTAGCTAGGTTAGGCTTTTGCAAGAAGCGTGCCTTTTGGACGTAACACAGAATTAATATTTAAACTCAGCCAGTTACACTGAATTGAAGTAAAGAATAAAGTGCAATATATAATTTTTTATAAGTAATTTGTGCCGTCATTGATTTCCACACAGAAGTGGATTCTACAGCCACAGTGACACAGCGAACATCAGGTAGGACTGCTCTACTTGATCCAACTAATCAGCTTATTAACAAGCACTTCAAGGTCTTGGTTTTGAATCACTGAGAATAATGAAAAAGTCAGTTATGAGAGATTTACTGTCCTTGCTCCTGTTTCCTCATCCAATGTGTCCTCCATTGTCTTTGCTCTAGTTTTGCCTTCCCAGTGTCTGAGACTTTTTAGCTCTGCATTTTATGAAATGGTTTCACAATTTCTTGTAATGTGAGGGGGGGTTACAAATCATCAGGAGATATCTGAATATCTGAAACTATCACATCTAAATGAAAAACTGATTTACAGAATTGAATAATACACTGCCAGTCCAAAAAAAAGTCACCATCTGGATTTAACTAAGGAAATAGGTAAGAGCCTCCCATTGGATAATTACTGCATGAATGATTATGTTTCAGCTGGCAACAAGTTATTTAACCCTAACTGATGCAGTGAGTAGCTTCTCATTTCTTAAACAACCATGTCGGAAGACACATCCTGTGGTCGTGGAAAAGATGTTAATCTGTTTTAGAAGGGTCAAATTATCTGCATGCATCAAGCAAAGAAAACATCTAAGGAGATTGCGGAAACTAGTAAAATTGGGTTAAGAACTGTCCAATGCATCATTAAAAACTGGAAGGATAGTGGGGAACCATCATCTTCGAGGAAGAAATGTGGTCGAAAAAAATCTTGAACGATCGTGATCGGCGAACACTTAAACATTTGGTGAACCAAATCGTAAAAAAACAACAGTAGAACTCACGGCTGTGTTTAATAGTGAAAGTAAGAGCATTTCCACACGCACAGTGTGGGAACTCAAGGGTTTGAGACTAAACAGCTGTGTAGCCTTAAGAAAACCACTTATCAGTGAGGCTAATCGAAAAAAAAGGCTTCAGTTTGCTAGGGAGCATAAAGATTGTACTCTGGAGCAATGGAAGAAGGTCATGTGGTCTGATGAGTCGAGATTTACCCTGTTCCTGAGTGATGGGCGCATCAGGGTAAGAAGAGAGGCGGATGAAGTGATGTACCCATAATGCCTTATGTCTACCGTACAAGCCAGTGGGGGCAGTGCTATGATCTGGGGGTGCTGCACTTGGTCAGGTCTCGGTTCGGCAACGTTATGTGCCCAAAGAACGAGGTCAGCTGACTACCTGAATATACTGAATGACCAGGTTATTCCGTCAGTGGATTTCTTTCTTCTCTGATGGCACGGGCATGTTCCAAGATGACAATTCCAGGATTCATCGGGCTCAAATTGTGAAAGAGTGGTTCAGGGAGCATGAGGCGTCATTTTCACACATGGATTGGCCACCACAGAGTCCAGACCTTAACCCCATTGAGAATCTTTGGGATGTGCTGGAGAAGACTTTGCGCAGCGGTCTGACTCTCCCATCATCACTACAAGATCTTGGAGACAAATTAATGCAACTTTGGACGGAAATAAATGTTGTGACATTGCAGAAGCTTATCAAAATGATGGCACAGCAAATGCATGCTGTAATCAAAGCTAAAGGCGGTCCAATGAAATGTTAGAAAAGAGTTTAGGTTGTATTTGGAAACTACCAGTAAACATAATTTACTGTGTAATGATTCACAAAGCTAATAAAGGAATTAACTACAGTAACATGTAACGAATGTGAAGCAATGAAGACGATTGTATGAATACCTGAGAAAAACTATGAATAAATAATACCAGTATATATCAGATGGGGTGTCAGCTATAGATGGATTTAGCAGTGTTTTGGGGGCCAGTCTTTTCAGCCATATGCTCAGTACACAGTTAAATGAAATAACATTTCTCTCCTCCGTCTCTGCAGGAAGTAGAGACGCTGCTTAGCTTTCTTGCCAGTGGAGCTGGTGTTGAGGGTCCACGTCAGGTTTTCCACAATGTGAACATCAAGGAACTTGGTGCTCTGGAAGATCTCCCCTGAGGATCCACTGATGTTCTGTGGAGAGTGATCATGGCATACCCTGCAGAAATCAACAATCTTCTCTTTGTCAGGTTTCAGAGATAGGTTGTTGGTTCTGCACCAGTCCATTAGCCATTGCTCTCTGTATGCCTCATCATTCCCACTATTCAAAGCCACCATGGTCACGTCATCAGCAAACTTGTTGATGTGGTTTGAGCTATGCATTGCTGCACAGTCATGGGTCAGGAGCATGTACAGCAGAGGGCTGAGCACACAGCCCTGGGGGCCTCTGTGCTCAGTGTGGTGGTGCTGGAGATGTTGCTCCTGATCCTGACTGATGATGGAATGATGGTGGTGCTCAGAGAGATATTGGAGATGTCTGTGAGGACATCAGCCAGCTGCTCTACACATCCCTGAGCACATGACCAGAAATGTTGTTTGGTCCGGTAGCCCTCTGTGGGTCTTTCTCACATCAGCCATGGTCAGACAGAGCACCTGGTCATTGTGGGGTGGAGAGGAATTACTCATGGCTGTGTCATTCTGTACCTCAAAGTGCATCTGGAAGAGATGCCTCACCATCACAGGCAGGTGGAGATGTCCTGTAGTTGGTGATGGTGTCAACAGTGTCCTGGAATTGGCCGTGGATTTTTTTTTAGCATGTGTGTGCTTTCCTGCTCTGATGGCTGGGGCAGGTTGGCCCTTGTTCTTAGGGCAGCTTTATCACCTGATCTGAAGGCAATGGCTCGAGTTCTCAACAGGACACGCACCTCCGCAGTTATCCACAGCTTCTGGTTGGGACATGTGGTGATGGTTTTGAGACAGTAACATCGTCATTGCACTTGCTGATGTAGCCTGTCACTGACCCCATGTTTTCCTTCAGGTTGGTAGAGCTGCCACAGGATGCACCCTCCCTTAACATGTGCTGTCAGTGTGGTCAAAACAGTCCTGAAGAGCTGAAAAGACTCCTGTGGGCAAGGTTTTCATCTGCTTTTGAATGGGCTTAAAACATCTGACAAGTGGTCTTGTATGCCGGGACCAGCTTTTAGCCTAGTGTGACAAGGGTATGGCTAGCATTAATAAAACTTGCTAATAAACATAAAAGCAGACTACGCCACCCAGTTATTAAGAGTACTGGGGCCCTACATAAAACAAATTAACTCAACGCAATATAACACAGGTTCGTTTTCCCAGGCTGAGCAACCAAACCAACACTTCAAATGGTTAGCACAAAATATAATTTTACTGAACTCAACTACTAAAAATCATAAAAATAGCAACATAAAAGAATCCAAGACACACCATGACACATAGACACACTTAAACACTGGTCTTGACCAATACTAAAAATGTAATACAACAATAAAAGGCCAGCAGCACACAGCAGTAGATGAACAAGACTACCAGTTGGCAGATAAAACAGTTTGGGGGGTCCCCAAAGAGAGCAACACAGTCTTTGAACAGTCCCAGCCTTAAGCTTAGTCCAGCTCTGTCCTGTAGCCTGAATCCCGTCCTGTTCCGTCTGATCTTCCCTTGCATTCCAAGCCCTACAAGAAATGAGACACAGTGCCAGAACTTTGCACACCAACCCTCCACCGACGTAGCTCAATCAGGGTATACTTTGCAACCGAGTAAAAAGTGGAACAGAGCGATACTCACAAAAAGCCCGGGCAACGACTAGCCAATTGCTGCTGAAGATAGGAGTGGAAACCGCCGGGGATCCTCAGTTTCTTAGTCAACTGCGCTCTGGCTCGCTATATGCCCGAGTAACATGGTCCAGTTTCCCAACTCGAGACCCCCTTTTATTTTGAATCCTTTTCGCCTCGCAGTGCGTCCTGCTGCACATCGCTCCGGTAGCCCCAATATTCCTGCCGGCGTCGCCTCCTCATGCTGCTCTGTGTGATGGTGTACCACCATGCTTTTCAGTCCAAAGTCCCACCCCTGAAGCCCTCTCATTGACTGAGTCCGAACATCTGACAACGGGTATGTCCTCTAAGAAGAAAGATCATTGACTGGTAGAGACATGATCCTGGCGAAGTGAAGTGACCTTTCTGTTATACGTGAACACACCACAGCACACAGTGTGAACAGAACGAAGTTCTTCTTCTGCATTTAACCCATTCACCAAGTGAAGCAGCGGGCAGCCAGGAACACGGCGCCCGGGGAGCAGTGTGTGGGGACGGTACCTTGCTCAAGGGTACCTCAGAGGTGCCACTAGCAGTCTTGGGATTCGAACCCACGACTTTCTGATCACAGTGCGAACGCCCTAACCACTAGGCCACCAGCAAGGAGATAAATTAAATAACCCATGCAAAAAAATACAAATTCACAGTGAACACACAAAATAATACACAGCAAATCAAGGGAAATCACCCAATATAATTAAAATGAACCCACACCAATAAATAAAATCTCCACCTGCTCACACTAGCATGCACCCCCACCCATTGTGCTTCCACTTTCTTGTGTAGTGGAGATCACTGCATAGACTCTACAACACTTTCGAAAATCTGTTTCTGTGAACACAGTTCATTGCTGCACACACAAATGTAAGTTACTAAGCAAAAAATGCTAATAAGCAAATAAGAAACCAAATTTAAACATGATCCAGAACTGATGCCACTTTCTCTGGGCCTGGGCTCATTTAAGAGAATGGAAAACTTTCCTGTGTTCTGACAAATCAAAATTTTGAATTGTTTTTTGGAAATTGTGGAAGCTTCATCCACCGGGCCAAAGAGTAGAGGGATCATCCAACTTGTTATCAGCAAACAGTTCAAAACCCAGCATACAGTGCATTAGTGCACATGCATGAGTAGCTTGCACATCTGGGAAGGCTCCATTAATGCTGATTTACATTGTGACGGTGCGTAGGGAGGACTAGACACGGACATACGTGTGGGTATTTATTTTATTAACAAGAAACAAAACATGGGGTAAGTAAACTAGAAATAAACACTGATTAAATAACTAACTAGAAAACAACAAACTAGGAAACACAAGCAGGATAAACACAGAGCGAGGGAAAAAAACACATAAAAGGCTACAGGGAACACAGAATGGAATCGCAGCAAAGGAAAACAAAGACAGAAACGAGGTAAAGGCCACGGTGGACTGGGAAGGAACAAACACAAAGGCAGGGTTATAAATACACAAGGGTAAACATGAAACAGCTGAATCAAGGTGGGATTACAAATTGGCAGGTGCTGACACTAACCAGGAGGGCAGGAGAGGGGCAGAGCTAGAAACAAGAACAAAAACACATGGAACAGGGGCGTGACCGAGAATCAAAACATAAACAGAAAGCACGTGTTAAATGAAAACAAAGACAGGGCATGACAAACAGAGATGGAACAGAATGGGGTGAGACTGTTTACAGGTTTTATTATACGTGCTGCCATCCATGTCTTTTTCAGGGAAGGCCCTCCTTATTTCAGTAAGATAGTGCCAAAACACATTCTACATGTATTACAACAACTTCATAGTAGAAGAGTCTGGATTTCAGCTACTGAGCAGCTGAAATCCTATATCAGGCAAGGATTGGACAACATTTCACTTTCAAACCTCCATCAGTTGGTCTCCACAGTTCCAATGCATGTTGTTAAAAGAAGAGGTGATCCAACACAGTGGTAAACATGCCCCTGTCCAAACTTTTTTGAAAAGTGTAAATTCAAAATGAGCAAATATTGTTTTTATACTATTTTAAATTTAAAAATTGGTTTACATTATTTGCAAGTTTTTATTTATATTTTACACAGTGTCCCAACACTTTTAGAAGCCAGATTGTATTATTACTGTATTACAAGGGCGTATGCGTGCTTATTTTTCAACATTTGCCACATCAGTCTCAAATCTGGCATTCTACATAAATGTTCTCTCATCTGACCTTCAGACAGGAATATATTTAACAACACACACCTTTTACAGTACTTTGTCTTCATATAGGGAACATATGGTTTAAAGTGAGTCCCAGTGGAGTGGTTCTCAGCCTTACTTATTTCTCGTTTTATGATATTTGTCTTGTATTACAGGTCATGCCACAGTGTACATGCTTGGCGCAGTGGGTCTCATTTTTGTGAATTCTGTTGCACTGGCAGCAGAACTGATCCTAAAAGCACGTGAGTGAGCTCTGCTACTCCCAGCAGTGTTAATAGTTGTGACATGTACAGCTAGTATTTTTTTCCTGACCTTTGTAACTTACTATGTAATACAAGGATGTAACCTTTTTATGTTTGTCTATGGAAACTATATTTCAAAAGTGAATCACAAATAGTAAATCATGAATAATAATTTTGGTAACTTCCAAAATTATATTTTTACTGGAAGTCTTATTGATCTTTTGTTCTTATTTTCTTTTAGGAAATGGTGAACGTACAGTGGAAGATCTGCGAGCCATTGTAATCCCCGCTGAATGTGTTTTTGCTCTGGGCTGTCTAACTCTACAAATGTCTGGCTTTTGTAAGTACGGTTTAAAAATTTGAAATCTCATATGTATTTGAGTTTTTTTGCAAACTCTTGGAGGTGGGCAGGGTTGGCAGCATAAGATTTTCTCTAAAGGGGGTTTTGTAGCTTGCCAGAGTGATCAGCTGTGTCCATGTAGTTGAGTACATGGACACAGCTTTGTTTTTGACTGATTTGGTGAAATTAAGGCAAGCAGATAAGAAAGGAAGCTTGACTATTCGAACGCAGCTGAGTCTTGTCTCTTTTGAAAAAAGTTCTGCATCACAAATCAAGCAGCTATTGACAGATCTTCAGTGGCCATGCCATAAATGGCAAAAGTTGGTTATCAATCAATCAGTCAGTCAATCAGTCCTTTTAGGTCTCCCAAGTGGCACAAAAACCTAAGCACTGGCCCTCTCATCTGGATCCCACAACCATCTGTGGCCAGGAGTCCAGGAAAGCATAACTGGAATACTCTCTCTGGATGGATACGATGGCCCTCCCACTCCCCTCATAACTCAGTGAAGTGCTAGCCAGTGCGGGTGTCTGTTAGCTGACATTACAAAATTGGCAGAGTTAGTCTAGTCCAAGGAGGCCCTCATGAAACACCTTCAGAGGCCTTGTGGAGTCCATGCCTTGAGTGGTCAGTGCTGTTTCAGCAGCATGAGGGACACAAACACTATATTAGGCATGTGGTTTTAATGTTATGGCTAAATGATGTATATGATCTTGTATTTAGCAGTTTTACAGTGAGAGTAATTTTTTTTTACTCATGAAATTTGGCCCACTGAGGCTGAATGTGTGTAAGACACTGGTATGTAATGGTTAGGATGTTAGAACAATGATTTACAACAGAATTCACAAAATAATAAAAGAAGCTGGAATTTACACAAAATATTTTTAAAACATTCTTTGAAGAACGTAATACAAGTAGTTCCCTGTCATGGAGAACTATTTACCCATGCAAAGAATCATTTAAACATTCAAACTGTACTTATATAACTATTGCCTTTTCTAAAGAACCCATGAAGAACCCCATATTTCAAGAGTGTATGATCCAGCTCATATATAAGCTGATGGGTTTTACTGCTACTGTGTGTTCTAACCTTGGGCTTGTATTGTAAATAACTTTCTGTTGCTTTCACACAGGGAGGAAGTACAGAGAACAGTAAGTTTATATTTTAATGAGTGCTAAACATTCCTCTCATTGAGTTTATTTTTATGAAATGATTACTAATTTTTCGTTTTGCTGTTACAGACTCCCAGATAACCTAGAGGACTTACGTCGATTGTGCTGTTGTAAACGAGCAGCAAGGGTCAGTATCACATTATAGACTATAAAATGGGGAGTTCAATCAAAAACAGCAAACTATTAAAATAACTGGTATCTTTACCATTGTATCAGTTTTTATCAGTCTGATAGGGAACAAATATTTCTTACCAAGCTAAATGCCATCAAGTCACCAGAAGCAGCACATCTAAAAAGGGCATGATAATTTACCTGCAAGTCATGCCAAACCTGATTAGCATTTTTTCATGTTGGTCTAGAGATGGTTACAAGTTGCTTCATGCAAGTCTGAGTCGAGTCTTGTATCAGTGGATGCAAGTCGAGTCTTTAGTGAAGAATTTGTCTTGTTACTTCTGAACCTGTCATGTCATGTGTCAAATCACACATAAGGGCTAATACAGCCGAGTTTAGCTCTGGTGTGGTGGTTTTTAAGTGCCTTTTTTCTGTTCTTCTGCACTGTTAATCAGTGACACATTCAAGCAATCTCAGCAACTCAGTCATTGCTGACAGATTGGGCAGGATCCCCCAGATTAACATGTTTACTTCTTGTTTTGACAGTAATTGTAATCAGAGATTTTATAATAATATAATAATATAATAAAAATAATAATGAGACTCCTGAGTAAGGCAGCTAAGCATTGACCCTGTTATGGGGCGATTGTTTGGTCCCTTATGATGTCACAGACATCTGTGGCCAGAAGTCACAGAGAGCACAACTGGCCTCTTTAGGTAGGATGGCCCTCTCTCTCCCCCATCACTCCCCTATTAGCTGATGTAACAGAATTCACTTTGTACTTCCAGTGTGTTGAGCTGTCCAGTAATGTCAGCCCCCCAACAAAAAAAATAAAATCATAACTAACAATAACTAATGATACTCTTAGAGACCAGGAGACGTTTTGGGATATCTTTCAAGCAGAAGTTTCTCTTTATTCAGATACTCTGCTGGCGCTGCAGTCATCCAAA